>PVJI01004701.1:0-105177 GCA_004026765.1 Micronycteris hirsuta | reverse complement strand
CCAGCCCCCCCAGCCTCCCTCCTCCCCCTTAGTTCTGTCCATGTGTCCTCTACCGTGAGTCTTGAAAACCCTCCTCTCCATTGTCCCCTCCTCCCTCTCCCCTGTCTATTGTTAGACTGTTCTTAATTTCAGTGTCTCTGGTTATGTTTTGCTTGCTTTTTGCTTTTGTTGGTTATGATCCGGTTAAAGGTGAGATCATATGGTATTTGTCCCTCACTGCCTGGCTTACTTCACTTAGCATAATATATATATACGCACATACATATATGTACACATATATATATATATGCCAATAAAGTATTTTTATTAGTTACCGAGATCACAGCCTTTCACAGTTTTTATCTCAATATCCAGCTCCCCCTTCTACTCTAACATCACCTGCAACAACAACAAAAAAATAAACTCGCCCAATCTGAAACCATTTTTAACTTGTGGGGTGAGCCTAGCCATTCGTAACCAAAGAGTCCAAGTGTATCCATTCCAATTGTAGCAAAGTAATCACCGATAGCATAGAGAAGTGATTTTCAACTAGTGTGCCACAAGAATTTTTAAAACACGCAATATCTGACTATTTAGTCAGGGGTACTGCCCTCTTTTTCCTTAGATTGTCAAATTTTAAAACATAACATCAACCAATACAACAATACTGTCCAATGTGAATAAATCAAAATTACATCTATTGTTTAAATCAAATTGGCAAAACGCATGATACATTGTTTTGGTGTGCCACAGAACTTTAGTAATTAGTTCATATGTGCCATGAGATGAAAAAGGTTGAAAATCACTGGTATGAAGTATAGGAAGAAAATTTAATGAAAAATTCGATTTAGCTGTCGATGAGAAAGGAAAGAAAGTTGAATAATATAAATTCAAATTTATAATGTGATTACTAATTCTCAAAGAATTTAAGTTCAGTAAATTTCTTATTAGAAGTATCAGCTTGAGCTATTTATTGCTTATGTAATAAAGAATATAAGTTTTGGCTAATTTTTTTTTTCATTTCGGACAATGTAAGGTAAGTTAGCTTATACCATATTTTAAATCCTTTTCAAATATAACCCAAATTTTACCTTTAGAACTAAAGGATGCTGAAAACAGTTCGTTATAATGTAATTGAGTCATTTACCCGGCCTATTTTAAACTAGTCACTTCCTTTTGTTTCTTTGTGTCCTGTGACACATAGACTTCCAGAATCAGGAAAGTATTGTTTTTGTTTTTAAGGAGTTGTTATATTACGTGGAGCCCAAACTAAATTCATATGAATCGTGTTCTGTTCAAGGTAGTAAAATAAATGGAAAATGTCTTCTTTCCCCTAATTTGGACATGAGGTTGTTTCTCATGTTATAAATTGACAATTTTTATTTATGCATAATGAAATAATCCCTTCTATTTGTAGCCAACCTCATCATCTTAACACTTAATCCTCCATGACAGCCTGGAGGAGAGGAAACGTGGCAACCGCTCATTATTCTCTGTTTTTACCATCAGAAGGTATTTATTTGTAAGGAAAGCGCAGCCGTGACGTCAAGGGCAGGAATGAAATACTCCCGAACATTTTTATACAGGGTGGCCCTTCCTTCAGTGTCATGATGATAAATATGACCGTAATTACTTAAAACACATGCCCAGTCCTCTGGAAACACAAAAGCTTGTAATTATAGCTGTGGAAGGAGAATGTCTAATAATCAAAGGAGGAAATGTCAGTCTTGGGTTAGTGGTTTGGTAACCCCATGGGTGGTGATCCATGCAATAGCATTTCATCCACATCTTAAAGCAGCTTACAAAGTTTTGAGCCTAACAGTGCTGAGGTACATTGAGGGAAGCTCAATGAATGTCAAGGACATACAAAATGATTTGACTTTTCCCATGCATGTGAGAATGAAGAACATCTATGAAGGTGCCAATGTCCTCATGATTTCCCTCTGATACAGTCACAGTATTGTAAGGATCTTATTTGACTTGGTCCCTAGGACAAAATTACATAGGAGTTCACTGGTGTCTACTTGATGAGGAATAGGAAGAAAGCTCTAATCTGGAGAGAACTGGGGATACTGGCTATTTTAAGTCTGTACCTGGAAAGAATGACTTTTGCAGTTGTGATTTCAGCAGGCACTTCTGAGTGTTGGTGATGGTGCTGAGTTCTGAGGTTGAAAAATGAGCAGTAAAGACCTGAACCTTGCATTCTAGCTGGAAAGACATAAATAGGTAATGTTTAAAGTAATATATAGTACAGATTTTTAAGCATGGCCATTGCGATTTTTTTAATAATGGCAAGTACAGAATATTGTGTGAATATACGATGACGTCTGTCCAGAAGGTATCCAGACACACAATATGAAAAATAGAGACATTTATGGAAGAAGATACAAGATATAAGAAAACTGTACATAGGATGACGATGCCTCAGTCCCCTTCAAAGTAGGCACCTTGGGACCTCACACAGTTCTCCCAATTGCCATCTGCTTCCCCATCATATTTTCCTGAATCTCGTTGACAGTCTGAAATCTCTTCTGACAGTCTGAAATCTCTTCCCTTTCAAAGGCGATTTTAGTTTTGGGAAAAGTCAGAAGTCACAGGGCACCAAATCTGGGCTGTAGAGGGTGCTGGGTCACCTGAGTGATTTGATGTTTTGCCAAAAATCTCTGTAAAAGACGTGATGCATAAGCAGGCACATTGATGAAGCTGCTAATCACCAGTCTCCCATAGCTGCCCCCTTCTGAATCATCCCAATAGCTTCCTCAGAGGAATGATCAAGTGTAATACAAGATTTGATGCAGATTTGTTGCTCTACACAACAGTCACACAGCACACATGCTCACTCAATGGTATCTACCACCCCCACTGACTAGTACAGTAGAGTTGTCATTGTTCACACATGCGCATTCCAATCCACTCTCCTTGGCTGCCAGGTTATATTAATATCACACAAACCATTCTCTTGTATTAACAATGGCTGGACTTTTTCTGGACAGACCTCCTATAATGGGGAAGGAATGCCCATGTCTTTTTAGTAATCTAAATGTTTTTTCAATGTTTTTTATCTAGCGCCCAAGTCTGACTTCATCCTAATCTGATCATTATACTGTTGATGACTAGTTTAATAGGTGATACCACTATAGAGCTCTAAATTAGAAGAAAAAAGTTTCCTTATTTAGTATTTGCCATTATTCTTATAAGATTCCATTCTCGAGTGTCCTAATATGTTTCTTCCTTCCAAATTTATTACTTCTTTATATAATACTATTAAATTTGATTATGATAAAGTGAATTATTAAAATTAATTATTAATTCTGCCAGTGGTGAGGCCATATAATCTTATGATTAATAGCTCAGGCTCTGAAACCAGAAGATATGAGTGTGATTCCTGGTTGCATCATTCGCTGCCTTTTAAGAGGCATCCTTTTAGAGAGGCCATCATTTTGCCTGTGATTTGGCCTCTCTAAACTATTGTCTCCTCATCTATACAATGGGGTAATAATTGTACCAAGCTTCTAGTATGGATAAAATAATGTTTCTTGATGACCTATCTTTTTTTAAGTATTCATAAGACAGAGGAGATGTCCTTTTCTCCCTTGGAATACATCTGGGGAGGGGCAGGTTCTCAAAGTTAGGTTTCAGGGTGCTGTATGCAACTCGCAGTCTGCGTTGTACAGCTGAAGATCCAGCCACGGTTTTACACGAATCTTTTTATAATCGAAGATAGTTGTTCACTTATTAATGCCAGTGCCTTGTGCCTTGGATGTGTGAGCCCTAAAAATACCCTCCCAGGGATAAAAATAGGTCTCAGAGTTCTGAGATGCTGCTTAATCAGAACCAGCTGCAAGCTGTCTAGAAAAATGCAAGTTCTATGAGCCAGATGGCTTCTGCCCTTTTTCTTTAGACAGCATGTAATTTGGATAACTACAGCTACAGTAATATATTTTGCCAGTCACACTGTTTGATAAACATATTTGGTGAGAGCAGCCACTTCCAATTAGAAATCCAGTAAAATGTTAATTTATTTTAATAATTTTTCCCTCTAGGGTAAGGCAAAGAATAATTTTAACAGGTTACAGAAATATCTGTTCACAGGGCAGAGTACTGTTCAAGAGTTATTGTTTGCTGGTGGTAACTTCTTAGGCTTGGCATTTAAATAATGATGAGGAATACTCAGGACCAATCCCTCCCTTTTCTTTCTTCAAACCTGGTGTATTTATGAGGGACCATGCTTTTCCACATTTTGTAGTTATGTTTGCTTTACCTGCAGAAAGATGGTGTGACTCGTTTTTCATTTTCTTCTCCACAGATCTAATTACTATATACTCTGATAATAGTTACTGAATTCCTGTTTGTCCACAGACCATTATTAATGAGGTATTTCTGGGGATTTTACTGTTATGACCATGTTCTTTGAAAAGGCGTTTTCTCTATTAGCCTGATGTGACCCTGACAGATGATCATCGACTGAAGGTGACAGCAGACATAGTCACTGATATTAGGAGAATTTTACTTTCATCCTCTTCTCAATCGACTCAGATAAAACTGCAAAGCTGAATGTTTGGACCATTCACGCTCGAAGACCTAAGTTCAGGTACAGCCTGCTTTTCAGAGGTAGGAAACTCGTAGTTCTATTTGCAATGGTGTACCACTTCTTGGAAAAGCATTCTGAAGCCCTAGTCTCCCATTACATGCGGTGAAGTATTCTCTACTTTATTTCTTGACACATCTCTCAGGAAGCAAATAATAGATTGCTAAGTGCCTCTGAAGGATCTCTTGTGTTATAATTTTTCTACAGTTCCAAGCCTTCTGGCATTGTAAGTGTAGCAGTCTCCCATTAGTTTTTTTTTTTTCTTTCCTAACCCAGTTGAAAGAGGAGAGGATATTTCATCTACAACATTAGTGATATTAGAACTTAAACTTCACTATGATAATAGCTATAGGTTTATCCACTCTTTCTGTAGGGCCAGGAGCTCCGCTAATCACTCCATGCATTACTGCATGACAACGTAACACTATACGCTGTGTATTTTTATCCTGTTTCACAGATAAAGAAGCAGTACATTTGGAGTATAATTATTCAATATCATACAGAAAGTGTCAGAGTCACAGTGGGAAGCTGCCGTCGTTTTAGTGGTCTGCCTAACTCCCGCTCTTTAATTCCCCCCATTAAGCTATGAAAAGTGGCATGACTTAGCCGGAGCTGTTTTTGCTGAGATAATGGCATGCCTCTGTCCATCCTGGGATAAGAGCAATGCTTCTTGGAATTTAAGCTCAGGTTAATAAGGGAAAAGGTCTAACCTCTCTCACTCCACTTCATTAGATATATTATCACTGCTTTAAAAGGAAACATCCTACCGATGGGGAAAATCTCCTTTGGGTGCTTTTCTAATGCATAGATAAAAATTATACTGAAACATAGTGCTTGGAGAAACTGGTAAGCATTTGTGGGATACAAAACAGCATAGGAAGATAATGTTTACAAAATTTACCAACATCTAAATCCCACTTGTGTGCCTTTACTTACCAAACTGAGTAATAAGATAAATTCAGCAATGACTGCAATAGGCAGTACGTGCATAGTGTGTTGCAGGCAGCAGGAAATGAGGCAGAGAATTGCCCAAGATGTCTCAGTTGGGATTCGGTCCACCTGAAGCAAACCGATGCGTCATTTCAGAAGATGATAGTGTTGTGATTCTTTACATCTGGAACCATAAAATGCTACTTCTGGAAAGATAATATACAATAATAGAAAAACTTATATTTAAGTACTATGGTTGAATATGACTTGCGCTATCTGTTAGCAAATCATTTATGTTATTTGTTGTTTCCTGGAAATGAAAAGGAGAAATAGGTAGAAACCGTTACTTTCTAATAAACTGATTATCTCTTAAAAACCGCTTTACAACTTTATATTTACGTAATTACTTAACCCCCTTTTTATATCTCATACAGTTGTACTTAAGATACAGATTCAAATACGAACTCTGAAACCTGCTTGGCCTAACTGAAAAATGCATATTTATGTCATTAGATGAGAGACACTATAAATGGCCTGGAGAGAATCTCAGTTCTTTCTTTATGTGGAGAGATATAACTTGAAATGACCCAAAAGGCTGATTTAGTCAGTATTTATCAGTCATATATCAGTATATATGTCAGTATATATTTAGTCACCACATATCAGTTTTCTGCTACTATGTGAGGTGTTGTCATTCATACTATGGAAAGAAAAAGGGTACATGAAAATCAGTCCCTGCCAAATTTATTCATGTTTATGCTAATGTGGGTGGATTGTTCCTTTTCCACTGTATTAAGGTTTAGTAACTTAATAATCAGTCAGCTTTGTTTGGATGATTTAATCAGGAAATATTGGACATCTAAAGAAGCGGCTGTGTCCTTGTCCTCAAAGAGCTTTTGGCGCTTGGCACCAAAATGGGCCATTGTTCTGTGTGATTTAAAGTGTGATCCCAGAACGTCGTGACTTTGGGAGTTTAGCGAGTCCAAAGAAAATAAGGTAGTTGAAGGAAACATTTTATTCTCTTCACTCATGGGGGACTCTATTGCCTTTGTCTTCCTGAAGAAAAGACAAATACTGGCCTGAAAATGTATATTTTTACCCTTGGCCTCCACGGGCACATTCCAAGCTGTTATTGTCAATCAGATAAATACATATTTAGACAATTTATGAAATAGTTCTCATTCCTTGAAAAGCAAAAAGTTATCTTGGTATGTCAGATTGACATATCAGATGGCTTTTGAAAGCTGTATCACTTCTTCCCTGTGGCTTCTTTTGTCCTGTACCTTGAAAACAGAGAAAGAAGGAAGATTGAAATATTGGTTGGTTTTCTGTGATTGAGCCTCTTTCCTGAGCACTTTGCAACTATTGGTGGCATACTGAGAAGTTTACCAAAATCTCTTTACTTTTCAGAGCTTTCAGTTAAATCTCTTGTTTGTCTTAAGTAAACATTTTTTATTGTTGTTCAGTTACTGTTGTCCCACCATTTTCCCCATTGTCCCCCCCTGTCCCCCCCATAGCCCATCCCCACCCTGTTGTCTGTGCCCCGTGAGCCTCTGTTCATGTTCCTTGTCTTGGTTTTTCTTTTTCTTTTTGAAGATGAGCAGCAAGATTATATGCATGTATAATCTGCCATTCCAATACTTATCAATCTTAGTTCATTTTCTTTTGTTAAGAATGTCACAGTTTCATCTTAATGTTAATGAAGGGCATGCATATATCTGCCATTATTCCAAATGCCAAACATTCCATACGGCACTGACTCCAAGATGAAGATAGTCTTTCTCATGCTGTTCACTAACCTGGGTTACTAGCCTGTGGACATGTGTCCATATGTACATGTTTGTTTGGTTTTTGAGGGAGTGGTTCTTCTGTGTTCATTGCTTTTGTCCTGTTGATGTTTATTAGTAGGTTTGCCAGTATTAAATCATTCTGGGGCTCCTGAAACAAACTGAACTGGACATGTTTTATTGTTATTTTGATATGCTGCTGTGTTTGATATATATTTCGTCTAACATTTTGCCTCAGTGTTCATAAATGATACTGACCTGTAGTTTTCTGCTTTTTTTTTCCCACCTGTTTTTTTTTAGGTTTAGTGTTAGGGTTACTGGGTCTGTCACAGGTGATTGTACAGCTTGTACCTTGTCACCTATTGTATTAGAATATGTATAGCTAGTCCGGATTTACAGATGAATGCAGTAACATACTCGAGGAGGGGACCTTTTTCTAGTAGACTTACCCATATTTGCTAGCAGAAAGGTAAGGGTTACTTTAACATCCTAAAAGAGATTTTTAAAAATATCTTCAAATTTTTCTGTTCCTTCAATGGTTAAAAGAACTAACACAAAATCATTGTGGTCTAGAAACTTTATGTGGCAATAGTTGTTAAATTTCTTTGTGAACTCTTGGTCTGTTTATGTATATACTCTATATTCTTCTGGGAGAATCTTTTAATTTCATTGGAGCTTTATTTTATTTTTACCAATTAATTATACATAGCACTTAATAATTCTTTTAACCTCGCCTGTGTTAGTGATTTTATCTCTCTTTTATTTTCTTATTTTACTTTTTGGTCCTTTTCTTCACGGAGGCTTGCTTTCTTCTTCTTCTTCTTCTTCTTCTTCTCCCCCTCCTCCACCTCCTCCCCCGTCCCACTCCCCCTTTACCTCCTCCACCTCACCTGTGCAAAGCAAATGAGGACCTGTGCATAGTAAATGAGAACCATCCTCCATGTAATATATCCAGAAAAGCAATAAAAGCCTGTCAAGACAGGGGTTGATGTCCTCTCCTCTTGGGAGAGTGGCTGCGCCATCCCTTTTCCTCCACAGAATTCGGTAGCCGTGTGAATTTGTCTCATGTCTCAGCCACAACGCTGTGAACCCTGTGAGCCGGGTCCAGGGTGCTGTTGTTTGTTTGCTTCTCTGTTTTTCTGTTCCCGTGCACAAATGACCTTGAACAGTTTTAGAAAAACAAATCAGGGCATATATTGTTTTCAACTTTTTCTCGTAAGACAAAAGATTGTAAATAGTTTTTAGTGATGAAATAGTGTTCTAAATAGGATTTTTGTGTGTTAGCTGAGCAGCCATTGTGTGGGCATGCCATAATTTATTTTTACCCATCTACTAATGTTGTTTTATAATTACGTTGTTTTGAATATTATCAATTATTTATTAATTTTATCTGCCCATAAATCCTTGAGCACTTCTTCTACCATTTACATATAATAAATTATTTTTTTAATAATAGAAAGTTTATGTAGAAAGTTACAGAGGTAGTAGAAGTGAACCAGGTGGGCTGCGTAGGCTCAGGAAACAAGTTACAGAGGCAGAAGAAGGGCCCTCGGAGCCGAGGAGAGAGAAAGGCAGAGGTCGCGAGCCTGCCTAGGGGAGAAGAGGGAGAAGGGAAAGGCACGCACAGGCGTGCTCCAGAGAGGGAGCGTCACCTGCCTATAATAAATTCTTAGAAATTATTGCTGGGTCAAGGCATATAAACATTTTAAGGTTTATACACCCATTGCCAAAATACTCTCTGGACATTTGTATCGAATTTATAGTCCCATTGATATAACTAAAGAGTGTCAGATTCCCTATATGCTTACCGATACTAGGTACTATATTTGAAAATTAAAAACAATGTGATAGGGGCATAATATCTAATTGTAGTTTTAACTTTTATTTTTGGGTTATTAATAAGGTTGGGAATTATTTTCAAAGTGTTATGCCTGAATATATATAGTATTTTTTCTTCTTAAGTTTAAAAGGTGTATCTTCCTCATAATTGCTGTTAAAAGAATAGGTGGCTCTCTTTGAAAATGTTATGTTTTGTTTTCATTGGAATTTTCCATTAAGGCTACAGAATGTTCTGTGGTGAACCTGAGAATACTGGAAAATAATTGGATAAGTGAAGCATTTTCAAAATGTTCATCAATATAAGTTTCCCTAACTTATATTTTATTGTTCGAACATTTGCTAGACTTGTGGATAAAAATTGAGAAGATGCCTTTTTTTGTTGTTGTCAACCATCTGCCAAAATTTGGTGAGTGTTGAAGAACATTTGTCCAGGGCTAAAAAAGCATAATTGAGAGTTGTCTAGTCTAAAAAAAAAAAAAAGAAAAAAGAAAAGAAAAAAAAAACTCTAGCAATTTCAGTGTTCCCATGTGATAGAATGACTATAATTACTTGAAAAGTTTTCCTGCCCAGCACTTTCATGTCACTGGTATTCTAGTGTAGTATAAAAAAAATACAAATAATAGTTACCTGATGAGCAGTTTTCCGGATCTCAGAACACACTTCAAATGCCGGCAAGAGGCTGAGAGTTGGGGCAGGGATAGAATATGTGACCCCACTGTCTGGTCAGGCAGAGCACGGCAGCAGAGAGACCCTGCAATCTGAAGGTCCTTATTTGATAGTCAGCCCTTGCTTACTTGTCTTGTGACCTTGGCCCTTTCCGTCTCTGCTACCTCTCCTATATAAAAAAGGGAACATGCCTACTTTGCAACATCATGCATGTACACATGGTGCTTGGTCCTCACAAGTGCATTACATGTGTATGAAGCAATACAAATGACTACAGAAGTGTACACTATCCTCAGAAAGCAGTATCTTCTCAAGACCTAAACAAAATGAAAATTCAGTGATTTGTTAGGTGAATGTTAAACTTATGCCATAATTCTGACCAAGAATTTTTCTGATGGGGGAGGACATGGGGAAATACTTATTTTTGCACCTGTGAAGAATTTTGTTATTACACTCACATAAAAGTTTTCTAAAGGATTAAAACATAGAATCAAACCAGTCATGACTCTGTTCTGAACTGAGGACCATGCCAGGCAAAGAAAGCTATAGACTAATAGTACGAACATAAAAATGAAACTGAGAGAGAGGGAAAATTCTGTGGAAGTACTCTATATGTATAAATGTGTATACATTCATGATTTCATTGAGGGAGGGGCAGGTCTCAAACTGGACTCAGAGGGTGGATTGGCTTGCACAAGAGCAAAGGAAGGAGTGTCTTAGTCTGAGGGTGGTATGGGTACTCGCACGGAGACTGAGATCCACGTGGTGTTTTGCCGTGGGTACCCAGACCTTAACCCGCAGTAGGGAATCTGTGTTTGGGATTCAGTATGGGTAAGGAAGGTTGACCGATGATCAGGCAGAAGACATTAAGTAGACAGTAGACAATCACATGACGATTTTGGAGCAAGAGACCAGTCATGATTCTAGTGTTTGAGTGACTTTAGTGTAAGAGAAGTGAGGCTTTGCCACCGCTGTAATCCTGATTTGAGATGCATGCCGGAAGTCAGCTCAGTAACCCCGGAATGAGGTGATCCACTTCTAAACACTGCTTCACTTCTGTCCTGCCCAAGAAGCTTCTAGCGTTGTGCTCCTGCTCTTGTTCTCTTATGAATATATTGTTTAAAAAAAGAAAGGAAATGAAATGTGAGATGGTTGGTTAACGGTCACATACCTTTGGTTGACTTTGCTTTATTTTATTTTTAATTTCATACTCTATTTTCAAGTACACCAAGAAACACAGGCTTTGAAAATCACATAATTACAATTTTACAATTGTTATTACTGCAATGTTTCACAACTTTGTTCTGTCTCGGTGCACTCACTGTGAATTATCCTGGCTACAGAGAAGCTGGAGAAGAGGTAACATCTGCTGAGCCCCTGCGTTGTGTAGGCACCCCATTTGGTCCCCACACATCTCATAAAGCAGGTGAGGTTATTCCCATCTTACAGCTGTGTACGCTCGCTCCGCTTTCTCAAAGCTAGAGCTCTGCTGAGTGCCGCAGAGGGGGCACACACCTTTCGGTGGGAGGAATGAAAACTGAACTAAGAGCAGAGATGTTCACTTTTCATGCTGTAGAGACATGGCAGTTGCTCTCTCTTGATGGAATCCAACTTAATTCTTTCTGAAGGATGTAACATCTAGTCAGAGAACTGTTCCCCTGCTTCCTGAGGAAGTGAAATTCTTCACTAAATTGGGTGGTGGCTTTCCATATTTAAATATAGTTAGAGCTTGCTTTAGTAAAAATGTTAAAAACCATGAAAATGCAAAATCTTTGACCTCAAGAAGATTCTAATACTCTTCTTCGATGAAAAAGAATATCATGTTCTGTTTCTGCTGTAAGAAACATGAATTTTCCACATAGCTATAGTTTCAGAAAGAAATGAATTAGTTTATCATTAATGATAAGAAATAACTTTTTCTCCTTCTAAAAATTAACATGAAGGGTACAGGTTTTATAGCATGTGGGGAATCTCCTGGTTTTTAAAGTATAAAAACACCTTGAAAGTCAAACTAAATTGGACCCATTTCAGTTGTTAAGGTTTCTTTTAATGCTTTGCCTGCCATGGGCTGTAACTCTTGGTTTCAATATTAATGGAGATGTTACTTGAAAGTTCAACTTTGAACTGAAAAACAGGTTTGTGAATTCTTTTAAAGTGATTCTTTTAATTGTAGCTCTTTTAAAAAGGAAGATAACACTTAAGTATCTATTAATTCTTGACAAGGACCTTATTGAAAAAGATGTTTTAAAAAAGGCAGGTAGCTGTTAGTATTATATGAGAATATGAAACTAGAAGAGTAATTATTATGAGTTTCTTTATCTTTTATTTTTTTCCAAAATGGAAATGTCTCTCTTTTTTCTTATCATAAAATCAATTATTAATGTTAAAAAGTATTCAAACAATACTGAACAGTACAAATTAAAAAGTGAAAGCTTCCTATAATCTTACTCCATCAAGATAGCCACCCTTTAGTTAAATAGATAATCTTCCAGAATTTTCTTTGCAAATATAAACCTATATTGCCATCCATGTATGTTTTAAATAGGATTGATTATACTATATGTACTCTTCTGTGTTTTTTCTTATTGAATATTTGTTTATTGATTGAGTTCTGTTTCAGTAATAACAGAGCTACTTCTTAGGTTATTGATTTGTTTCTTTTGCTATTTTAACAACAGTGTGTAGAAATACCTATTTTATATATTTTTATATAATTTTCTATTTCCTTAGGCTAAATTCATACCAATAGAATTGTTAAGAGAAAAGTAATACATATTTAAATGTCCACATATCTTCATAAACTTCTCTCTATAAGGTTTTACCAGTTCATTCTCTCATCAGTTTACGTAACTCCAAGCATTTCCTTTAAGACCAGGAACAAGACAGGGATGTCCTCTTTCACCTCTCTTGTTCAACATAGCACTGGAAGTCCTAGACACAGCAATCAGACAAGAAGAAATAAAAGGCATCCAAATTAGAGAGGAAGAAGTAAAACTGTCATTATTTGCAGTATGACATGGTACTGTATATAGAGAACACTGAAGATTTTACAAAAAAAAAAAACTACTACCAATGATAAATGAATTTAGTAAAGTAGCTGGGTACAAAATTAATATTCAAAAATCAGTTGCATTTTTATATACCAATAATAAACTATCAGAAAGGGAAACTAAAAAAGTAATCTCATTCACAATTGCTTCAAAAAGAATAATATACCTAGGCATATATTTAACCAGGGATGTAAAAGACCTATACTCAGAAAATTATAAAACACTGAAGAAAGAAATTGAAGAAAATACAAATAAGTGGAAACATATATCATGTTTATGGATAGGAAGAATTAACATCATTAAAATATCCCCACTACCCAAAGCAATCTACAGATTACACAAATTCCTATCAAGACACCAATGGCGTATTTCACAGAACTAGAACAAATATTCCAAAAATGTATATGGAACCACAGAAGACCCCAAAGAGCAACAGTGATCTTGAGACAGAAGAACATAGTTAGAGGACTTATACTACCTGATATCAAACTACACTACAAAGCTATAGTAATTAAAACAGCATGGTGATGGCATAAAAACAGACACATAGGGTAATGGAATGAATAGAGAGCCTGGAAATAAATCACACTTTCATAGCCAATTACTATTCAACAGAGGAAGCAAGCACATTCAATGGGCTAAAGATAGTTTATTCAGTAAATGATGTTGGGAAAATTGGACAGATACATGCATTCAAAATGGATTAAAGATTTAAATGTTAGACCTGAAACCATAAAAATCCTAGAGATAAAACATAGGCAGCAAAATCTCTGATGTTGCTCGTAACAGTGTTTTTTTCTGATATACTCCTCCGGCAAAAGAAACAAAAGAAAAATAAACAAATGGGACTACATGAAACTAAAAAGTTTTTGCCCAGCAAAGGAAATCATCAACAAAATAAAAAGATAACCCATGGAATAGGAGAACATATTCGCCAATACATCTGATAAGGGGTTAATATCCAAAATGTATAACAAACTTATAAAACTCAACACCATAAAAACAAACAAACCAATTAAGAAATCAGCAAATGAGCTGAATAAACACTTCTTCAAAGAGGACATACAGGTAGCCAATAGACATATGAAAAGATGTACAATGTCACTAATCATCAGAGAAATGCAAAGTAACACCACAATGAGACATCATCTGTCTGAATGGCTATCATCAGTAAATCAATAAAACAAGTGCTGGTGAGGATGTGGAGAAAAGGGAGCCCTAATGTACTGTTGGTGGGAATGCAGACTGGTGCAGCCACTGTGGAAAGCAAAGTGGAGCTACCTGAAAAAATTAAAAATGCAACTGCCTTTTGACCCAGTGATTCCACTTCTGGGAATGTATCTGAAGAAACACAAAACACTGATTCAAAAGAATACATGCACCCTATGTTCACTGCAGTGTGATTTACGATAGTCAAGACTGGGAGGCAGCCCAAGTGCCCATCAGCAGTTGAGAGGATAAAAACGCTGTGGTACATTTACACAATGGAATACTATCAATACTTGGCTCTAAAAAAGAAGGAGATCTTACCCTTTGCTACAGCATGGATGGACCTGGAGAGCATTATGCTAAGTGAAATAAGACAGTCAAAGAAAGATACCATATGGTCTCACTCATATGTGGAATCTAATGAACAAAATGAACTAATGAGCAACGTAGAGACAGACTCACAGATAGAGTGCAGACTGAGAGATGTTTGGGAGTAGGGATGGGAGGCTGAGGTGTGGTCAGATGAGTCGAGCGAAAAAGAAAAAAACTCATGGACAGAGACAACAGTGTGCTAATTGGGGAGGGGGTGTGAGGGGAGGTAGAGAAGGGTATGGGGAGGTAAATGGTGATGGACGGAGATGTGACTAGGGGTGGTGAACACAGAGTACAGTGTACAGATGATGTGCTATAGAATTGTGCCCCTGAAGCCTGTATAATTTTGTTAACCAGTGTCACCCCAGTAAATTCAATACAAAGGGAAAAAAAAGACCTAAAAATGTATTACATAAGAAAATTGCTTATTTTTGCCTTACTCTTTTACAATACTCTTAATAATCAATGCTTGCTAATCAGAAATGAAAAAAGAAGTGTATTTCTTAGATTATTAGTGAGGATGAAAAGATGTTGTATATTTGTGCACCTTATATTTCTCTGGGGAATAACTTGTTTATGACATTTGCCTCATTTTTTCTTGAGGTGGTTATTTTTCATATTCATAACATATATCCTTGATATATATTATAAATATTTATATACTTTTTCTTTTAACTTTATTGTGATCATATTTGGCCAAAATAATTTAAAATTGACATCCTCACACGTCACTCTTTTCACTTATGGTTCTGGATTTTGTTTCCACACTAAAAATAATAACCGCAGCCGGCAATTCTTGGACACCTAATAAACATCTTACATTCATCCCTCACTGAATCTCAGAACAACCCTATGAAAAGGATACTCTTCACTTTTCTTTTACAGATGATGCGTAAGTAACGTATCCAAGGTTAGTTTTATTTACTTTTTAAAAATTTATTGGGGTGACATTGGTTAATAAGATCCTGTAGGTTTCAAGTGTAATTTCTATGATACCTGTACATTGCATCGTGTGCCCACCGCCCACAGTCACCTTCTGTCGCCATATGTTTGGCCCCGTTTACCTTTACTACCTGCCATACTGTTGTCTGTGTCTATGAGTTTCAGTTTTATATCCCACATGTAAGTGATGTCATATGGCTCTTAATTTTCTGAGTGACTTATTTTGTTTGGCATATATTCTCGAGGTCCATCCGTGTTGTCACAAATGGCAGGATTTCATCTTTTCTTATGGTTGAGTAGTATTCCGCTGTATATTTGTAACACACTTACCCAAGGTTAGTTTTAAATGATAGTATCACAACTCAAATATAGGAGTTAGATGCCTCCCTAACCCCAAGATAACTGATACAGATGACAAAATCTCTTGTATTGTTTTCACTTTTTTCTTTAAAATTTTTAAATATAGTAATTCCTGTAGAATTTATCTTTTTAACAGTATAAGGTAAGAGTCTCACTGTTTAATGTCATTTTCATCTTTTTTGAATTTATATATGCTCATATATATACATATATATATCTGTATCAATCTGTAGGCTTCTTTTATTAGTATAATTATACTATTTCTTTACTAGTGTCATACTGTTTAAATTTTCCTAGTTTTAGAGTAGTTTTTATACCTACAGGAAGGTCTCCATTGTTATTTTTTTCTTTAAAACACCTTTTAACCATGCTTAAACATTTTTTCTCCCAGAACCAATCTGTTACATTTGATTTGAAAATTCTCCCTTCAGAATAGTTTGAAATTGCACTAATTGTAATTGCACAATTAACATCTTTACAATAAGGATCATCTTATTCAGAAAAATAGTATGTCTTTAAATTAACAGCGCTAGTAAAATGATGCCGTTGACTTTGGGTAGCGGGCATGTTAAGGGCACAGGTATTCCTGGGTGAAGCTTTGCCTGTGCAGGTTGCCGTTTGCACCAAGCGCCACCTTGAGAGTGGGTGTGTGTTAACTGCCGCTAATATCACCGACTCGATTTCCACTTTATGATAGTGATGCTAGTTTATGGCCTTTTTGGTACGCTCAGTATCAGAGAGTAAGGAAAGCTTTCAGAGTCTGATGACTAAAGACTCTATTTAAGGAGCTAATAGTATCTGAAAACCCAGCTCCTTCGATGATGTGTTTTGTTTGTATGCTCATAATTGTTAGTTGATTTGAATTTTGGATATTTGTTTAAAATTATATGTGAAATGTTAATGGACTTTAGGGGTTCAAATTCTTAAAAGCTTAACTAAAAGTCATATGGTACCATTGAAATAGGTAGTATATCACATTTAAATTGTAACAGAAATAGTTCTATGTGAACAGGTTTGATTTTTTCCACCCAGTAATGGGTGCTTTTGCCATAGGTGTAGGGTATAGGAAGAATTTGGTATGCCCTGGAAATTGGCCTCAGTGACGTCACACACAGAAACTTTTTGCTGTTTCTTCCATTGCTGCTCTGTGTCTCATGTAACTGAGAGAAAGAAGGCTTTAGTTTACATTTTCTTTACAAAGCATTACCAAGGGCTGGAGAATTAGAAGGAATAGAGTGTCTTAGAAATTGAATTTCTAAAGAAATATGAGGCTGGAAAGTAACTACACTACTGAAAGAAGGCCAGAGGGAGCCAGAAAAAAGGAGAAAAGTTCATAAAGGTGGGAAAAGATAAAGGGCATTGAGACCGAAAAAATAATACCTAAAAATGCTTGAGAGGAAGTTGGAGAATACGGCAGAGGAGAGGAAGAAGGGGGAAGGGCAGTATGAAAAAAATGCAGCCAAGTCAAAATAATGAACATGTAGTCAACCTGGCTGACCCTTGCAGATGTAGTTGGCTTAAAAAAATCTTTCCTTAAACTGCTGAGTATCTAAATACAGACGTTGTTGATTTCTCTTTAGCAAGCTGTTTTGGTAGGTGCATTTTGAAGACTTCTTCATGGAACATTAGGATATTTTACTACCTGCCTGGAAGTGAATAAACAGTACAGAGGACCTATGCCGTGTGCATTTCTGAGGCTCCAGTATACCCTTATATAGGTAAAGAGAGAAGTTATACCCAGAGTTTGCCAAATGACCACATGCTTCACACTTGCACTACCTCTTTTTATGAAGCTAAATTTGGAGTTTTCAAAACCTCCTGTTTAAAAATATATCCCCAAAGACTTCTGCTGCTTGCACATTTTTTTCCCTGTCCTGTACAACTTAGATCTTCATTTGTAATTCTTCTTGGAATGTTTTCCCTTTTGTCATGAGTATAAAAGGGAGACATTGACACATCCTTCATTGTGTTTCATGCAGGAGCATCCTAATTCTCAGATTTTAAGAATATATATGTTTTTTTTCAAGGCTAGAAACACATTTTACAAGAATGTTTAATTATGTATTCATGCATATACATGGACTTTTAAATATAATTGAATGAATAAAAATGAAGTTGCCACAAAATAGTGTATGCAGGCATTCTTCCCTTAAAATAACAGATACTTTACAAGAAAAAAAAACACTCTCTGTCAGATATTCCTATTATATGACTTATATTTTCCTATTAGATCTCATATTGAAGGGAAAGTCTATTTCTTGATTTTAAGTGAGTCAGAAAATATATTTAAAAATGTGTTAGTTCTTTTAAAATAATACATTTAAACATAAAATAGTAATTTTATAAAATTTATTAGCAAACATTCAGAGTATTAACATCTGTTCTTATGGTCAATAAAATTTTTTAAACTGAAGTTGGCCAGTTCCAGAAACTCTCAAAATAAAATAAGAAATCTATCTCACCTAACTTGACTCATAATGTAAATCATGAACTTATTAGTTCTTTCCAAAA
This sequence comes from Micronycteris hirsuta, assembly GCA_004026765.1. Lineage (NCBI taxonomy): Eukaryota > Metazoa > Chordata > Mammalia > Chiroptera > Phyllostomidae > Micronycteris > Micronycteris hirsuta. Next base: position 86,944 of record PVJI01004701.1, on the reverse strand, counting down.
TTCTAATTTACCTCTTTTCAGCTATCTTGAACTATACTTAACCATAACATGTCTGTACTTTATTGCGTCAGGTAAATCTAGAGATGTGAAGGTTAAGGCTGAAATGTTGGTGAAATTGCTGTTTGAACATTTTTCTAAATGTGTGATTTTTTCCTGCAATGAACTAATAGATGAAAATGATCTGCAAATTAGTGAATTCTTAATGTGCTAGCTCATCTGTTTCCAATTTAGGGCTTATTTAAATAGACTGCTATTAATAGGAATTTTAAAAGTATATCAGATTTATGTCAAGAACCTAAAATTTATTAGATAGAAAATGTTGGAAGGGGTTTGGAAGTCAGAAATATATGAAAAGTAGCTACGCCTTAACTGGTGGTAACAGCAGTACCAGAATCGTGGGTAAGCTGGATGGATGGCATCTGATTACTTATTCATTTATTCAATAAACAGCATGACCTTTATACTGATGTAGCTGCTATTGGAATGTGTAGCTTGTATTAAGGGCAAGTCGGCTTTCTAATACGAAAGCCTTTCTGATACTATGAGAGATGTGCCGAGGCTATCCCAGGATGGGGACGGCAGCAAGTCCTCTGTGGAAAGGGGACCAGGCAGGCCCCTGGGAGACACAACAGGGTGTCTGCAAGCTAAGCTCATACCCCTGTGGGTAAATGGCTCCCAGGAAGAAAAAGTGAGGGACTCCTGAGTTGCCCTTTCAGAATTCACCAGGTCATTCACTCCTTGGAGGAGGAGTAACAGTGTCATGCTAAGAACAATCCTCTCACATAAGAGAAACTTCCAGAATGGGGAAGAAGCCTTTCCACCCACCCCCTGAAACATAACAATGTGTGGTAACTTAGGGTTTATGAGAAAGGAAGTAGGGAATACTACAAGGACATAAGCTTGTCTAGGGCCTCAGTGGAAACGAGAGTTAAGCTGAAAGACTAGGGAGTCGAGTCGGGGAAAGATGTTTTGCAGCAAGATGAGAGACAAGCTGATACATCTAAGGAATTCAGAGCAGTTCGGCATGGCTGGTCACAGCCTAAATAGACTGTGAGACAGAATGGAGAGTGATACAGCAGAGTTACGCGAGCTGTGACCAAATCTCAGAGCGCGTTGTGAGCCAAATTCAAGTGAATCAAGGGAAATTGGAAACGTTTGGAGAGTTTCAAATAGAGCAATGACATAATCAGTTTTGTGTTTCAGGGGAAGGTCATTCTGGCTCTAGCTTGGAGGGAAGCAAAGCTGGAGAGAGGGAGGCCCGTTAGCGGTATGGGCGGAAAGGAGGTTTATAGCAGGAGATGTGCAGGAGGCTAGTATAATTCTGTACATTTTGCCCTTGAAGGGCAAGTACAGGTGTTTTGAAGGTTGAGGGCATATATAGAAATCTGCTATAAATGCCTTATATTTGAAATATTGATCAGTGAATTTATATTAATCTAGGGCAGCCATAAATCTAATTAGACTTCACCTTCTGGTAGAAACTTTCTAATACTTGTAAATATTTTCTGTAGTTTTCTGGTGAATACAATTTTTTGCATAAAATTACTTAACAATTTGAATGAACATGTAAAAATTCACTGTTTACCTCTGCTGTTTGCTACCAGATGCCTTTGATATCTTGTAAATGTTCTAGTTTATGAGAGAACAAAGGAAAGTTCAAGTTCATTTTTGGTAAGGCACATTTCCATTGAAACTGAACTTGCTAAAAGTGCATAATCATACTCAAAATGCATTCATTGTACCGCCAGGGTTTTTTTTAAGATGCTACCAAAATACAACCATTTAAAGGTTGCACTATTTGAAAAGATGACAATGTGTTATCAACATTCGTAGCTGCATATAGAGAGCCTGGAACCATATCTGATAAAACTTCCAAATTTATAGGAGAAGGTCCTTTGCAAAGATAATTTTGTGCTACCTCGTTGCAGGTCCCTCAGCATCAATTAAAAATGCAGCCTACTGCATGTTGTCATTTTTCCTCTGTTAGAAATATTATCATATTGTTATTCTTACAGCTTTTGTGTGACATTAGCATCCAAAGTTTTCTGATATTTTGAGAACTTCCATTTGCTCTGTTCAGTTGAAACAGTGTGACCTTTTAGTGCCTACCCGATGAATTATATCTTTCGAATGTCTCTTTTTCTAAGCCACTGTGCTAATACATTTTTTAATTCACTATCCCTTGTGTTATAATAATTATATTTAAGTCTCATGGTAATCTTCTTTAGTTTATATACGTGCCCAAAAGGTTTCTTTGCATTTCTATAGAATAAATCAAAATAAATTTAGCTGGAAATGGCACCATGTGAATTGAATTTCTTTAGCTTGCAATTCCTAATCCCTGTGCTTTATCTGGAGCAAATGTTAATGTCTGGTGGCCAAAGAATTGCGGATACCTTTAAACCGCTTTGGTCACGTGCACTGCCGTAGAATAGAGGTGATTGCTTACTGCTCCAAGGATTCACTATTCCTACCCTGATTTTTTTTTTAAATCATTGCCAAGTGTTTTTATAAAGAAAAATTTTCTTTATAACTAACTGCATTTTTATTTATAGATAACTTCATTGTTGAATAAAGCAGATGAACTTACTGAAAATGAAGCTTAAAACTCCTTTTTTGTGACTGGTACACACTTCACTGATTAAAACACATCTTATAAGATCACACCTCTTAAAAACACCGTTTCACCCAGACAACAATTCTGATGTTTTCTGTCACTGTTATAAAGGAAACCCATGACATTAGAGGGAAATATTTCTAGAGAAGAAAAGGCAAATTGTGTTTCCTTCCCTCCAGTGAGGCTGCCTAGAAAGCTCAAATGGGCCAAAGGGTGTGGCCACGACCAGGAAGTGAGAAGTCTCAGCACACTTCTGTCTTTTTTTACCTCTTTCCTCTCTGGTTCCATGTGCCCCCCGGCTCTTGTCCCTGTGCCTTTAGTAGGAGGAAGGCTGGAATTAGCACTATGACTTCGAGCTCAGGAAGAGAGTTTAGTCTGAGAAAAGTAGGCTGAAGAGGGTAAAGTTTGCAGCCTTCTAAACTGGTCCTTATCTTCCTAAGTCACGCAGTAGTAAAAGGGAACTGATATTAGCTAACAGCATATAGCTAGAGAGCCCGTCATTCCGAAAGGGGCTCTGGGGAGAGGGCAAAAACTGATATGACTCCTCAGAAGAGGGCTCAAGTTTTATGGGCTATGGATCTTATGCAGTTTGGGGGTCCTCTTTAAGAAAAGAGATACGTTCTTTTGTATAGCTGAGTTAAAAAAAAAAAAAGAAATCTTACCATTTGTAACAGCATGGATGGACCTAGAGGGTATTATGGACCAGAAGTCAGAGAGACAGATGCCATATGATTAATCTTATATGTGGAATCTAAAGAGCAAAATGAATGAACAAGCAAAATAGATTCATAGATATAGAGAACAGGGGAGGCCTTTGGGGAGCTGGGTGTAAAAGGTGAAGGGATTAAGAACTACAGATTGGTAGTCACAAAATAGTCTTGGGAATATAAAGTACAGCAAAGGGAATATAGTCAATAATATTATAATAACTATGTACAGTGCCCAGTGGGTACTTAAAATATTGAGGGGATCACTTTGTAAAGTATATGATTGTCTCACTACTATGCTGTACACCTGAAACTAATATAAAATAATATTGAATGTAAAAACTGTAATTGAAAAATAACATAAAATAAAAGGGATACAGGCTTACAAATATAAAATTAGTGAAAGGTACCTATGCAAGTAAAGAACCCTGAACTTAAGGTTCATTAATTTAAAGTAAGCCTACCTCTAGCCTCATTAAGTTAAAAACTGAATTGGTCCTGGCCAGTGTGGCTTAGTGGTTGGATCATCATCCCGTAACCAAAAGGTTGTGGGTCTGATTCCTGGCCAGGGTACATACCTAGGCTGCGGGCTCATCCCTGGTCCAGGGACCGATCCCCAGTCTGGGTGCGCACAGAATCAACTAATTGATGCTTCTCTCGCATCAATGTTTGTCTTCCTTCTTCTCTCTTCATAAGCAGGCAAATGAAAATGTTCTCAGGTGAGGACTTAAAAAAACAAAACAACTGAATTGTTAATAAAGCTAAATATTTTTAAATAAGTTTAAATGTCACATTCTTGGAGAAACTTTCTCTGGGTTCTTCCTTTATAATTCCACAATGTGAACAATTATCTGCCTACTTGTCTGTATCGCCTACTAGATTCGAAGCTACAGGCCAGTTGAAAAGTCTTTCTAGTGATGTATCTGCCTCGCACTGTGCTTGGAAGACTGTAGTCGTTTAAGTGAGAACGGAGGGATGCTGATATCAGGGTACCTTAGACAGCTTCTAACAGCAGCTCCGGTGCTGGACCTGATGGGCTAACGGAAGAGGCCTCTGGTGCTATTAGATGCAGAAACAGTCCTCGTCAATCATGTGGACGGCAGCTGCCAAGTTCTGTTTTACCTGGCGTGTTACGTATGGGAAAATGTCTTTCAACAATGCACAAAAATTCATGAGAACAGGCTAGGAATCCATCCCTCTGGTAAGAAGAGTAATTATCACAGATCTGAAGACAGACTACGGTATAAAATGCCCTCTGAGGATTTTTACTTCTCTTTGAATACATTGAAAAAAAAATTATTTCTTAAGACAAAAAGATCAAAAGAAAAACTCATGGAAGGCATAATTCAGAGATCAAATTCTTCATTTTGATGTTCATACTTCATCAAACTGGGTAATTGATTTTAAACCTGAAGTCTGTCAACAGATTTTACAGCTAAGACATCGAGCTGTGTTTAAGAAAACATCATAGTAAGTGTGTTCTTTCTGATGAAACGTGTCGTGAGCTTAAGTACGTGAAGGGAGAAAAATGATGGCTTGCCTTCTTTCTCTAAAATGAAAGAATTCTGTCTTGATGTTTAGTGTTTATAAGATTTAAAATTTCTTGGTTTGGCAGAGGGTATATACGTATCTGTGGTGGATTATTTTTAATGTTTAGGAAAAATTGTAGGATAAATTTTACAAACACTATACTTGATGTTGCCAAAGAGGAAACACGGTAGAAGAAGAATTCCAGGGCCTGATATAAGAACGTGATGTTTGAAAGATGGCAAGAGCAGCTATGTAATTTGCAGTGCCCAGTGCAAAATGAAAATTTAGGAGCCCTGTTTAAAAGAAAATTAAAAATTTCCAGACAACAGCAGAGCCTTAGTCTAAGGGTGGGGCTCCGCTAGGCTTGGGCACTGTGCCCCCACCGGGTAGCTGGCTCTGTAAGATGCCTCTGCATGCTTTATGGAAGCTGCTTGTAAAAGACCGCACTCTGTTGCATGGTGAACTATAAAGAAAGATCCATGTGATAAATTTCCCTTTGTTTATCACCCTAAATAACCCACAGGCTTCCTCAGTCCAGGTTTTCTGATGTCATTTCTTCTCTATTATTTTACTTTTTTTTAAATTTGACTTTACGATTGGTTTTTGTAGGCATTGTTAATGGGTTTTATCTTTTGCGTTTTAAGCCACCTCAAATCCTCTCTTGGAAGTAGTTAAAATGGATAAACAAAACTCTAAAAAGTGACTCTAAACGTTGATTTAAAAGCCTATCATTGTCAACATTATTTACTGGGTGCAGTAATAGCTTTATTAATGAAAGTAAAGCATTCCAACGACATAATTATTTGTTAGAGACTCCATAACCTCAGGCAGAAATAATCTGGGCAACAGATGGATACATTCCAGATAAACAAGAGAATACAACAGAAACTTTAGTCTTAAAGGAAAGCAAAAGTTAAAAGAGATGAAGGCCGGGGCTTGGTTTATACTTGGGAAAGGAAAACCCACCGGGGACAAGCTCAGAGGGATGGACCTGCTGGCAGACAGCCCTTTGCTGGGGTGATATAGGCTCTTTCAGATGTAACACAGGCTCTTCTATTCCCTCAAGATTCTAGCAGCCTTCCCAGCATCCCAGAAGAGCAGGAGCCAGTCTGGTTTTGTGCCTCCCTCCCCAAGTCATCCCACAAGAATGAAATTGTATTGTCCTTCCAGCACGGCTGCTGTGTTCAGTTGTGCCAGGTTTTTCTCTGCACAGATCCATTGGGTAACAGGCAAGTGACCTCTGAGTTCCCCACCTTGGGATGCTCAAGCCATACCTCCTTACATGGGGGTGGGACGCCATTCAAGAGGGGACACCATGTAGACTAGTGTTTAGGACAACCTAAGAACCAGCTAAGTAGGCTTAATAGACAGTCTAAAAATTCAGCAGTCCTAATGCCTTTCCTTATTAAGAGTGAAGAAAATTACTTACAAGTAGGGAGCTCTAAAAATAAAAATACCTTGAGCTCATTTCCCTGTGAATAAGTACTGGTTGAAGTGGAGTGGTAAGAGTAGAATTTCTTCATTGTTTTGAAGGCGATGCTGTGTGAAGAGGCAGAGCCACTATCTATGAATTGGTGGCTGGGGAATGGGAAACATGGATGCAGGGGAAGATAGATACAGTGGTTTGCACCGCATTAGCTTTTACTTAAGTCCCCTTTTCCAAGGGTATTTGTTAATTGAACTATTATGTATATGTGTTCATTGAAGCACTGTTTGATTTGAGTGTAATGGTCTCTAAATTTTCCCTATCCTTTAGGTAGCAAAGAAATCATATTTGCATTCTGTTGTTTAAACTGACAAAAACAAGTAAAATCATGTATGAACTCATGGAAAGATGCACACTGATCAATGAGACACCATTTTTTTTTCTGTAATAGAAAAATAAGAGCAGGTTAATTTTCACTGAAGATAAAATAGTGAGCACGTTTGTGATCTGTGCTGCCTGCTCATTACAATCCCGAGACATGACATTTAAGCACACACATGTAAAATGAGACTTAGCCTGCACTTTTATCTTAATGCACTGGTTACCTTCTGGGTGGAACCCTCCACTCACATAGCTCTCCTATCTGTGGCATTATTCCTCCTTGATCCTGCTGGACTTGTCGGCCTTCCTCAAAAATACCATGAGTGCCTCCTCTGTGGCAGGCATACTGCTAGAAGTTATGAAACCCAGAGCCCCAGAGCTGCAGTGAAAGTATGATTTATAGTCGCTCTTCGTTGCCTCACCCCTGTTACTCTAGTCCCCAAGCCTCCGAATGTGTGCCTATAACCACTGTCGCCAGCCTCCAAGTCTTAGGAGAATGATGGACCTTTCTCTTTTGCTATCTTTTCGGTAAAATCTTTGCCTGTCCCCCCATCTGGAGCTAATCACTGCCTCCCTAGTGTTTCCTAGAACACTTCGTATTTGACTTTTCCACCATGGTTAGTTTTATTCACATCTTTATTTCCCACTGAACTTAAGGTTCCCGATGATATGGGTTCTAACGAATCCTGGACTCTCTCCACTCCACGTGATATGAGCTAAATGTTTTTCTTATAGTTGGTACTCAAAAACAGTTTCTTGCATTAAATCAATTGGATTAAAGCAATGGTTTACTTGTTGACCACTGAGGGACACAGACCGTTGACCCAGTGTGCTGTACGGAGAGCCAGATTGAGTTACTGTCAGCATTCTTAATTTGTATTTATTGTGCAATGGGGAACTGAGTGCTCAGTCTCCAATCCCTGAACAAATCAACCGTTATCTTCTTTTCTGATCTCTTTCTAGTCCAGTATATTTGGAAACATAATTCCTATGAATCTCTGAGCATAGCCTCATAATATAGACTCAGTTTTATGTTCTGTACTATTTAGATGTGTAGGAGGCTCTTCATTAAACTAAAGAAACAAGCAGTTGTATTGAAAGTATACAACTTTGCAGAGATTGGTGCCCCAAAGCAGCCTTTTAATTCTGAGAGAGGCATTTCTAGAGGCTCCTTATTGAGCCTCAGAAGTCCACCCTCTCGATTTCGCACGTCAGCATCATACATGATGCCCACGTGTCTCAGGGACCACCCCGAGAGGGCTTCTCCTCCAACAAAGTAATAGCGCCTAATAATTCGACACAAAATTCTAATTATTTTAATGGGATTATTCTGCTTCTTGGCTTATCAAGCAATTTGTTTTACACCTTTACTCATTATTTTTCATTTTTGAAGTCTTAAACGGAGGAGACGTGACAGAACAGTTGTCCCGTTTCATCTCTTGGACCATTAATTATGGCGTGGCAGGTTCAGCACTGATGAGACCCCCAGAGAAATGAATCTTGTCGGGCCTTACTCGGTTTAACCAATTTCATTCTCTATACTTCAAACAAGTTTTCTTTGAAAACCATTAATCACTAACCTATGGATTAAATAGTGACAATAATGGAAATATAACCAACAACAAATTATTCATGGTTGGCTTCTCTAAGGGTTTGACAGCTAATTTATAAAACAAGTTATTTTTATAGAGCAAGACTTTTGTGACTAAAGTAGAATTGCTGTGGCAAAATGCGCAGTGTTATGTTGCAGTCTGCGGGAACAATGCATCCGGAGACCTTCATCTCTCTCTCTCTCTCTCTCTCACCCCCTTTCCTTGCCACTTTCTCCAAGATTTCAGTTGATCCTGACTCATTGCTAGGATGTGCCCTTGAAACAGTTCCTAAGTTTGTTTTGATGAAAGGCTATGAAATCAATTTTATTTTTGTCAACAGGGTCTCAGGGTCCACAGTGGAGGGCTCCCAAGCCATCACGTAGGAAGTTTGGTGAAGAGGGAAAAACAAAATTTCAAGGATCCTGTTGCAGGAGATGATGGTAGCTTCTCCGTGCAGGACAGGCATGCGCTGGGAAGTGGTAGGAGATGGGGAGAAGGTATTGTGTGGCCAGGTGGTAGAGGACTTTGCCTTTTATCCATAATGCCACATGTCATCTTAGGACCCTAGTCTGGGATACCCCCAGGGCTTGTAAAAAACACATTTTCAGGATCCTTCCTCGGACTCTTGTTCGGATTCTCAGGGGTGCAGCCCTGAAATTTGCATTTCAAACCAGTGTCCCAGATGATCCTTATCTCGCTGCTAAGATAAAGGAGAGAATTTGGCAAAACACCACATTTGTATATACTTAAGTATATTTTGTTTAAATGACAACATTTTTGCATGGTATAAAAAAGAAGAAATATGTTTATTGCTTTATCAAAAACTGACACTGGACAAATACCTCTCAAAACCAAATATGTCTTGTGAACAGACAGTGGCATGCCAGTAAATGTCCAACAGCTAGCTCTCGGAAAGCGAACAAGCCGCACACAAGTCCTGGTTGGTAGCAGTTGTTGATTTCAAGCTACCAACTTCATTAGGTGGAGTTGGGAAGTCGTGTGCACAATTGTTACATTGCATATGCATAGTTTTGCCATATTTATATCCAGTTTTTGTAAAGTTAATGATTTAGGCTGATAGGAATTTATGTGCATGGTAATAGATATTTACCTTAAATATAACCATTAAATACTTTCAAAGCATGTTCTGACGCATGACCTTTGAGTCCTAAAACTATTCTGTGCAATTGCCATGGTGGGGAAGATAATATCAGATTTTTTTATTTTTTATTTTTGTAATAGACGAGACAACTGAGATTTGGTGGAATTTATCCAAGGTTACATGGCTATTAAAAGGCAAAGCCTGCCTTAGAAGTTTCTAGACTGTCTGTCAAGTCTTTTTCCTTTACACTACTACTTAATAAGCTACAAGATGCACCGAAGGGGAGCTGTGTGTACAGTGCTGAGAGAATGGCACCATGGATTTGGCCAAATGGAAATTCTGAGACACTAGTTGAAGGGCTTCTACAATCCCATGCTTTCTTTTCTTTTCTTTTCTTTTTTTTTTAAGATTTTTTTATTTTTATTTATTTTTAGAGAGAGAGGAAGGGAGGGAGAAAGAGAGGGAGAGAAACAGCAATGTATGGTTGCCTCTCACATGGCCCTCACAGGGACCTGGCCCGCAACCCAGGCATGTGCCCTGACTGGGAATCGAACCGGGATCGCTTGGTTCCCAGCCCACGCTCAATCCACTGAGCTATACCAGCCAGGGCCCATGCTTTCTTGTTATATTATTTGACTCATCTCCAAGTCTAGACAGGTAAGGCGTTCATTCTACCCTCACTGCAATAGTTTATTGCCATTTGAGAGATCCAAAGACTGAGCAAGACAATTCAGGGACTGGAGCTAAAGTCACCTGGAATAATGTATGCCACTAAATCCACTACACACTGGAATACTACTTGGCTGTTAAAAAGAAGAAATGTTACCTTTTGCTATAGCATGAATAGACATTGAGAGTATTATGCTAAGTGAGAGAAGTCAGTCAGAGACAAATACTGTATGATTTCACTTATATGTGAAATCTAATGAACAAAAAACAAAATAGAAACAGATTCATAGATGCAGAGAATAGCCTGGCAGCTGTCAGAAGGGAGAGGTTGCAGAGCTGGGTGAAATAGGTGAAAGGATTAAGCAAACAACAAACAAACCAACAAACAAACTCATAGACACAGACAACGGTGCGGTGATTACCAGAGGAAAGGGGGTGGGGAGGGAAAATAGGATAAAGGGAGATAACTGGTGATGGAAGGAGACTTGGCTTGGGGCGGGGAACGCACAATCCAGTGTACAGGTGATGTATTACAGAATCGTTCAGTCGAAAACCATATAACTTTATTAACTAACGTATCCCCAATAAATTTAATAACAATTACAAAAGCAAACTTTTGGACAGCATTGTAAGGCCTGGAACAGCAACAATGAAAACCAAGTGCCGTCCCTGAGACTGACAGCGTCAGTTTCACCCAGGAACTTGCTGCGGATGCAGACCCTGGACCCCCCACCAGACCTGCAGAATCTGAAGCTCTGGGGCTGCCGCCAGTGATCAGGAAACCTTCTAGGTGGCTCCGATGATTACTGACATTTGGGAAGAATGCTAGGTCTTACCCCTTCCCAGACCCAGAAACCCTGCAGATGTCAGGGTGTCTTACAGGTGAGATCTGGGTGTCTCATTCCAGGCTGACAGAATTTAAATCAGAAATAACTGAGTGGGAAAAAAATACAGTAAAGATGAAATTTAAAAAAATAAAAGAGGTACCAGAATTAATAGAAAAAAAAGGAATAACTGAATAATTGCTAATTTGATTGTATTTTCTTGAAGTGACTTAATTGTCTGCTATTAGCTGGAATCAGGGATTTAAGGTAGATATTAATATCAGTTTAAAGGAAATTAAGATAGTTACACTGCATGCACACTTAGGTTCATGGCTTATAAAATTGAATTTTCTATGTACACTTTGGATGCACCTGGAATTTTGTCCTGGAATGAAGCAAACGGATGAATTGAACACACAGACTTCATGTAGTGTCAGATGGCAGTTCATACACTTGACTGAATTAAGATTTGTGATGTACAGTTGTAGGGTGGGCTGATAAAGCATTTCAAAGAGTAAACTGTGGCAAAATATGCTGCAGGTGACTTTTCCTTGGCCGTCGGCACTGTGGACTCTGGCCCGTACCTCGTGGCTTTGACTTCCCTGACCTCATTGATCATGCTTTGTTCTTCTTCTTCAGCTTGGTGCCACTCACCATGGTCTTAACTAGGGTGAGCAACTCATCCCAGTTTGCCTGGGATCTTTTCCTAGTTTTAAATTTAAAGGCCCATGTCCTGGGAACCTCCTGGTCCAAGCAAACTGGCACAGTTGGTCACCCTGACCTTAACCCAGTTAAGACCACGGCTGGGCATGCCCTTTGCTTCTGTCCCTGGTGCAGGCTGACCTCACATCTCTGACAGGCTGGGGAACGCTGGGGCAACAGGCTCCCGAGAGTTCCTGTGAAACAGTCACTTAGTCCTTGCACGCATAACTAATATTTGTACAAGACATGATTAGTAGTTATATTTAGCACTGTGCTAAGTCTTTCTCACTGATGCGGAAATGTCTAGTCACATATTACTAACACAGCCAGATTACTAACCGTAATTTATTAAAGTTCGGAAATATCTTGCTGTTGAATAACTTCATTTAAGAAAAATCACTCAGGGTAGACTTAACATTTTAAACCTGGGTATGACACTAGATATGGATTATTTGTGTGACACCTGAAAATGGTATTTTAAGAAAATTAATTCTGCCATTTGTGGAAGAGAGGACAGGGGTTCCGAGGCATAGAAGGCTTGTGAGAAAACACATCTGTTAGTCTAGGATTGAGATAATAAAGGCACACTAGGGAGTTAATGGTCAGAAAAAAAAAAAAGAATTATTGAAAGACATGTTGGGGGAAGAACGGGTAAAGTACTAGCCTAGGTCATTGAGAGATTAATGGTGCCATTGATGAAAAATTAGGCAAGTCTAAATTTAGACAGTTGAATTCAATTTTAGGAGTAGGAAGAATCAGGGACCCAGATGACTACATAGTTTGGGATTGGGGTTAAGGCCTGGGAGGAAGGAGTGGGCTGCGCATGGCCATTTGAGTTCTCTTATTAAAGGGGAGAGTTTGAAACCTTGGCGGTGGCGTAATGTCCTTACATCAGTGTTGCAGGTGATTTTCTGGAACAGACGGCTGAGTTGCATGGTGTCAGTGGCCATAAATCTTTTGGTTATTCCTCAGTACATTTTGATGCTAGGTAATTAACATTTATTCAAGATTTTATTGTGGTACCTTCTGTGATATTTGAGCGGTAAAAACTTCAGTGAACCAATTAGAAGGGTGAGCTTGATTGCACATGTGAATAAGAGGCTTCTTAATTAACTTTTTAATAATAAAAACATTATCACATCCTGAATAGTTATTTACTGCCACAATGATTAGCAAATTAGGGTTTGAGAATACCTGTAATAGTCAAATCCCTTAATTTTTCTAACATTCATAATTTGTAAAGCATTTTACCATTTATAATTTCATTTCTATCTGACCAAACCCCTCTGAGACAGGTGGTTTCATCTCCGATTTGTAGATGAGTAAACTGAGGCTCAAAGAGACAGCACTGCCTGCAGTTACGTGGTGAAATCAATTGCAGGCAAGTCAGGTCTTCCGATGCCTTCACCAACGTGCTTCCGGCAGCTGGCTGCCATGCCTCCACTCTGGCCTAATGACTGGTTCCTCCAGTATTTCCCCAGCACAGTGCAGGCTTCAGAAGCTTGCAAAGATGTGCCTTCAATAATCAGAGAAAAAGACAGACCCTCTGAATGGAGAAATTTTAGGCGGATACACACATACATCCGACTCTGCTCTAAGACGCTGGCACCACAATGTTCAGATTCAGTCATCTTCACTGGAAGCTCAAGAGTAAAAGTCAGGCCGATTGAGGGCAGAAGAAGGCTGAGGCAATTAAAGCAAAACCCTGGGAAGCCAGGATTAAGTAGCACGAAGATGCAGATGAGTGGGCTGATGAAATTGCACCCCGAGCTGCAAAGCAGCACACTCACAGTGAAACCATAGACGGTTCCGCTAACTTTTAGCAGTGGGAGTTACATAATGTAATAATTAATTGTCTGTAGCTTCTAGGCCTATTAGGGGAGAATTGGCTCCACAGGCAATTCTCCAGTGTTTGTGCTGGTCAGGAACATTGCCTTAGGCACTGATCTTCATAACGGTGACACTGCCTACAGGTGGCTTGCCCATGGTTTTTAGCCCTGGGTGCAGTCCACTCAGGCTAAGGGGTATTTTGAGTGTATCTTGAAGATTTTTCACTGGTCTTTCACTTACAGTGGGAAATTGCCTAGTTTATGACACTACTTCCAAGTGTCAAATTTGACACTAACTTCTTTTCCCTGAAAGACAGAGCCCACAATAAAAGGTGACAAAACATCTCCCTCTGCCCCCCGCCCCCAGCACACTAGAGAGAAACTAAGGTCATGTGTGAAGAACAGAAGGCAACATCCTTTTAAAACAGTTTAAACTGCCATTCGAAATAGAAGGAACCCCATTTTATCCAGGGTGCTTTGAACAGACCCAGCTCTCACAAAGGGAGAATATGTATTCTGACTTGGAAAGGAGGAGCTTCTATAACCACTCGGCATGAAGGGAGCTCGGAGAGAGGCTGTGAGCGGATGAAGGCTTTCGCTGCCGGAGCCATAGGTTTTGTTTTGATGTCCATTAAAGCTGAGCAAGGACTTTGTGAAACTTTGAGTTGCCTCCCTGACCGCCTTGGTTTCTTTCCTTCACCCATAGATCAGCATCATCGACAACCCTGTCCTTTTCAAGTGGTAAAAGAAGTTAAAAATAAAGTTCTATTTCAGATGTACCTTTGATTTGCTTCAGAAAACATTTTGGATGATAGGAAAGAGAACTACAGTGATAAATCTGAGCAGAGACCTGGCAGAGTTTTCCTATAGTTTCATAAAAAATGGGCTCGGCTTCAAATGTATTAAGTTGCCACAAGAGAACGGGAGTGCCTTTGGGGAACAGTTAATAGTTCCCGGAATTTCATTCTCCTTTTATCATAATACAGGATAAAATTTCCAAGGCAAAAAAAAAAATAACGTTTAAAGGAATATTGTATGAAATTTAAGAGGTGACATATTCAGAAAGAGTGATCCTTTACAGTTTGCCTTTGCTATAGCGTATGCTGTGTATTTTCTCTGGACGACTTGGATTTCATCCAGGACAGCACATTCCAGTGGCCCTTTCCCCATCGACTTCCACAGGGAAGTGATACGAGCATGCACCCTGCACACACATTTCTGATTCCATCCCCTCAGTCCCATCCCTTGCTGGCCCTGGCATACAGGAAACACAGACCTGCTCCAGAGCCTTTGCATTTCCCTGTCCCTCTTCCCCAAGTTATTTGCAACTTTTGCTACTCCTCTTTTCCTTCCACTCTTGGCTCATGTGTTCCCTTATTATTGAGGCCTTCCTTGGCCATCTGAAATTAAATAGCACCATTACCTGAGGTGGATTCAGGGTCCAGATCATGAAAGCTTTACTCCAGGAATTAGGGGATATTCTCAGGAGACTTAGGGTTTCTCAGGGCCTGGAATTGAGATGGGGATCCTGTCTAGGTCTGATGAGTCAGCAAGACCCTCAGCTGGCCTAAATGTGGGTAAGTTCAAAGCACAGGTACTTTCTGCTCAACTATGCTATTTATCAACTATGTTTCTTTAGCTATTTAGGTTGTCAATTGCTACTCCACAAAATTAAGTGTATATGGAAAATTCAGAGAGCACATCTCTTCTCAAATGAAAGTGTGACCTGCTAATGTTTTTTTAGGGGGGAATTCTGTCTGAGAAATGTCCAATTATTGCCATAGATAGGTTTATAGCCTCCCCTGGTATTTAGCAGAGAAAAGATATCTTCCCTTTCCATAAAACTCTTTTTAATTGCCTGTATTGTTTGTGCTTTTAGCTTTTCAGGGGTTGTTTATAGCAGTTTATATGAAGCAAACAGTGGCCTCCTCCCATTGCTGCCTCTTTGTGGTTTCCACTATCAGTTGTCCACCTGTGTCACAGTAAGACAAAAGAATAAAGAAAACGTGTTTTTTATTTCATTAGTAATGGGAAAGGCAATACCACCATACAGTTAAAAGCCCTAGTCAATAACATTTTAGTATAATTCAGCTAGAAGTTTTCTGGTTACTTGGCTCACCCATGGTTACATGCCAAGTTTGCGTTCCCTGACACTGAACTGCCCTAGCATCAGACTGGTTCTACCCCCAACTGGATGCCGTTGCTGTTACATACAAGTCTCTACATGCCATAGCTAATCAAATAGTGGGACTTTCTTCTTGGGCCAAGAAATGCAACCACTTTCAAATGTATGCCATAAGGAGGTGCTGTGATATGGAGTGGGGCAAGGCAGAGTATGAGTCTAGCTGGAGACTGGGCTGCTTCTATTAATTATCCACCTTCTGTTATATAAGGCCAGCTCAGTTCTGGGGTTTTAGCAAACCTTTGGAAATAGCATGGACTGCGTTTTAGATTATGGCCTTGGAAGAGCTGGCTGCCAGCCACTAGTGAGGGTGCTGTGCCCATTTCAGATCCTTCTGAACCTCGTGTTCTTTCCCAGTCCGTGATAAGGGAAACATTGGGATATCTGCTAGTCATTCCTCAGCACACAATGCTCTGTCACATTTTCTGACTCAGAATTTCCTGATTACGGTTTTTCCCCACTAGCTTGTGGTTCTTTGAGGGGCTTTTTGAACATATAGCCTACCTTCTGCCATATGTAGGCCCTTGATACCTCTTGGTAGAGAACTGAAATAGTGTGATTTATAGTTTTACTTTCTTATCATTAATTTTTATATTATTTTTGCATGGGAAGAAATACTACCAGAGTAAATCAAAGAAGGAAGCAAGAGTCTACCTGGCTTGTTTTGAGGAAAAAAATGATTGGATAGGAAAGTGAGGGATATAAAGTTGAATTTGAACCCTTGAGTTGATCTAATCTGATAATGTATCACCAACAATCTATAATATTCCTCAAGTTTTTCTGGTGTCCTTCCTCATTTTCATCTTTAGAGAGGAATTTATAACATATTTCTATCATTCTCTATTCTTAAGAAGATCAGTATTAATTATTTTCTCTTCAGTCTTTGTTTCAGAGTAATAATAGCAGAGTAAAATTTTACTAAATTTGTATGCTAATTATAACTTTTTATATTTTTCTTTGTCTGCCTTCTGCTTTCCCCCTATATCTGCACTTCAGATGCATTTCTTACATTTTCCTTAAATGTTCCTGTTGGCTCTCAAGTCTACAGTTCAGTTTCTGTGAATCTCCTAGTCTATTATGTGCCTTTAGATGGAAAAGAGAACACACAACAATGCATTCTGGTGATTCAGTTTTTTGGAAAACAAATATTTTAGCCATTTATGTATAACAAGATGTGGAGGGTTAGATAGCAAAATATTAACTGCGATTATTTGAGAGTGGTTGCAATTTTGATAATTATAGTATTTTCTCTTTTTTCTTCACTATTTCATTCATTTATTTTTAATGTATATTTTTATTTTCTAATATTTTTATATTATTAATGTTAAGAGCAAACACTGAGTGGGAAAACGCATTTAAAAAGTTCTATGAACATAAAGAAATGGTGAATTTGATGATTTAATTTCAAATCATATCAAATTGATAGTGCTATAAAATTCTTCTTAACATTTTTTCTGTGGTTGTGAAAACTAGACTCCAGTGCCTACTTCTTTCAAGTTTTGGAGGGTGTGAGTTATGTCTTCTTTGGAGAGTCAGAATGGCTCATTTTTTGGTCAAAGTTGTGGAGGAAGGAATTCAGTTTGGATATCCCAGTTAAGTAGTGATGGCTTCTAGCCTCTGGGTAAATCTTGACGGAATGGCAGTGCTTCCAAATTCCACTGAGAGTGGAGAAAATCCTCTTGCTGCCTGAGTTCCCACTCAGAGGTGTCCCACCGAAGCGGTCCCAACCAATACAATCAAAGCCAGAAAAAGGTAAGATTGGGGAAGAAAGCGTGGATGTAGGCTAAGACCAGCCCCCCACTGCACCCCACACATGAGATATAGAGCTATTTTAAATTCCTGTATAACACAATGGTATCAACAAAATGCAGCCTAGTTAGAAAAATATATTTTATTTTTCCATTTGTGATTGCATTAAGCTTCCGTGAAAATGGAACACACTAGTTTCACAGCAGGAGAAGATAGATACAGCAAGATTAGTAGGCAAGATGTTCGGGATTGGAAGGATCTCTATGGCTGAAAGTGAGGTAATGATAATGATTATGTGATAATAGTACTGTTGTGCTGTTTTATGAGGCAGTAATCCAGCTCCCAGAGCAGATAAACTATGGGGGCGAAGGCAGAGTTTATCCCATGGAGGGGAATAGATTGTTGCTGAATAACCCAGCATGACAGTAAGGCTCTTGTTTTTTTTTTTTAAGCAAGAGCTTAAATGTAAGTTTTAAAATAAAATGAGTAATTTCCCATGAGCTCTTCCCAAGTGAACAGCTGAGCAGGAGTAAAAGAAAACCAAATTGTATAGAAGAGTGGGGAACTAGAGGGGTTGGAGTGGGATTCTTTTCATGCAACAGGAACCAGAGTTCTGGTAACAGGAGACAATATTCCCAGGACCCAAAACAAAGCCCCACTACCGTACACATTGGCAGCTGAAATGAAGTGGTATTCTTTTTTAGAAAAGTATTAAACTCCTGCAAAATGCAAACAGATTTTCATTCATCTCATTTGCAGCCTCTGTTCATTTCTTGACAAGTTCCTATGTGAAAGGGGCTGCGTTAGTTACAACAGCAGTTACAGACAAATGGCATAATATCCTTGCCTTCTACAAGCTTACAGATCAGTGCTGCTTAATAAGATGTTGAAAGAGCTCGACGTTCAGGGTTGCTTTTGTGACTAAGGTTGACCAGAGAGCAAACGTCACTCAATCTTGGAGATTTCTCCTTCTTCCTCTGTGTATATGAGCATCTCAAGGCTGTTTGGCTTTAGAAAATGGAGGACGGATGGGACTTGATCCTCAGTCCACATTAGTCACTTCTCCCGGGCTCCTCACTTAGGCATGTGGTGTCAATTCAGTTTGGGTGGCTCCACTGGCAGCTGGTTCCACTCTGCGACAGCTGGGAAAATTTTGCTTCAGCTCCCGAAGCTTTAGGGCTTAGTGCTAATTCTTTCTTCTTCACGGCCGCCAGCAGGCATCAGCTCAGAAGTTTCACTATCAAATGGGCTCATCTATCTCACACCCTGTAGAATTGCATTCCCTATCTTTTCTAAGTGTCTGGAAACTATTAGGCCTCTCAAGGGATGGGGCCACTTCAAACCCTGAGACCTCATCTGCTCCTCCATTTTCAGACAAAAATTCTAGCTCAGCAGCCTCATGGGCTTTAGCCTCCCAATGCCAAGTCCCAGGAAGGATTTGTCTTGGGGGCACTCACCTAGATGCACCTTTTTTCAGACTAATCAGTCAACCAATCACTCAAAAGAGATCAACTGCAAGGATACTGAAGACAGCATTTAAGGTTATCTGCTGGGGAATATGGTGATGAAAAAAAAAGAGCTTTTATTTTTCCTTAGCAATGCCAAATTTAAAAAAAAAAAAAAAGCGAGACGAACTTACATCCTCAGGAGGTTATTCCACCACACTGAATTCTCCACAAAGTACCTGTTATACTTAAGAGGGACTATCAGCACTATTTGTTCACCATCACATTCCTAAAAACTCACCAATTGCCTGGCTCATAGTGGGCTAATATATTTTTCAAACAAATCAGGCTGTTAAATAGTTTCCAGAAATTACTTATCATGACTGGTTCAGCCAGTGCCCACCTCTGGGAACACCGAAGAGCATTTAGTCACAGGTCCTATTTATAGAGTGTGTATGGGCACCACGTGCTCACCTGGGCACTTGGACCTTGGACTCCATCACTGAACATAGTAGACAAAGACCTCTGCCTTCATGGAACTTTCCATTTAGCAAAGGAAGACAACAAACAATACATATGTTCAATAAGTAAGTTATGCAGCATGCTAGAAAGGAAGGAAGGATAGAGCAGGGTAAGAGGTATCCAGAGGAAGGAGCAGTTTGTGGTGGTACATGGGGTGGTCAGGATTTGCCTCATTGAGACTGTGATATTGAACAAAAACTTACAGGTGGAAGGGAATTAGGCAAGTGGGTATTTGCGGCAATAGCACTCTCTGGGCAGAGGAAACAGTGATAGCAGAGGTAGGAAGTGTGTTTGGCATTTTTTTATTTGTAGTGTAATATGTATAAAATTCACCATTTTAACCATTTAGAAGTGTACAATTCACTGGCATTTAGTACATTCACCATGTTGTTCAGCCACCCCTACTATCTTGTTCTAGAACATTTTCATTATCTTAAAGGGAGACCCACATAATAAAGCACTCATCCCATACCCTCCTCCCCCCAGGTCCTGGCGACCACTAATCTGTTGTCTGCTTCTATAGATGTGCTTGGCATTTTGATGAAGACCGAGGAGCCAGTGTGGGCTGGAGCGTAGCAAGCGACAGGGAGGTTAGCAGGGGAGAAAGTCACTAAAGAAATGGAGAGCTGAATTGCTTTGAAGCTAGTGTGAGGACTATGGCTTTTACTCTGATTGACTTGAAGAACCATTCCAGAGTATTAAACTGAAGGATGCCATGCACTCTGGGAGAGTCAACGTGGGGAGTATGTGTGACAATGTGGAAGGAAGATGGGTCAAGAGCTAGGGCTATGTCAGCGGGTGCAAGTGCTTTGAAGTGGTTCACGTCTAGACACAATTTGTATCGAGGGCCCACAGGACTTGCTAATGGATTTGGGGTGTAATAAAAACACAAAATCAAGGATTATTCCAATGAGTCTGACCTTAGTGACTAGAAAGATAAAGTTGCCATCAACTAAGAGGAGGATATAGCAACATGTTTTTGGGAGGAATATCAGGAATTCAGTTTCGGAAAATTGAGTTTGAGATGTATGTACATCCAAATGAAAATGTCAAGCGGATAGTTTGGTGTGTGTGTCTAGATTCTAGAAACTGGCCTGGTGTGAAGATAAAATTCAGGGCATCATTAGCACAGACATGTGTTTAAAGCCATGAGAATGGGGGTGGGCCCTGGGGCGTTTCTTACTTCAGTGGTGAGAAGTAGGCAAGGCATGGGCGTGTAGTGTGTGGGAAGCCAGGTGAAGAAACTGAGCCGAGGAGGAGAGAGTGGTCAGCTCAATGCAATGTTGCTGCACTGGTTGACTCCTGAGTCTAGCATTTTGTGGGGCAGGCTCAGTGGTGTGATGAGGTGGTAAGTGAGACTGGAATAGGCTTATGGGAAAAGAGGGACTGGGGTAGTGACAGAGACAAATATGTGGAGAATCTTCTTGGAAGAGGGTGGACGGAAATGAGTCATGCCCCCTTCTTCAACTCCTCACTTTTACTAGAAATTTTATCTCTTATTTTATAACAAAATTATATAGTTAATTCACGTGGATGATACTTTTCTTTGCAATGTGTTCCTTTATTTTCTTCACCATAGATTCTAAGGACAATCTCTGTTATTTAAAAAGAAAGATAAATTTTTTAGCAAGACAGAGAGTGATAAGAACAGATATGAGAGAAGTTTCTCTCATATGAATTATGAATAATAAGCCTGATATTCTACAAAATAAAATGCCTTTAAAACTATCCCATAAAGGTTGTGTTCATGTCCTTCTTATAGGTTAGTTTATAAGTATTTCAGCAAAAACTGAGAATATTTGGAAAATTTAAAAGTCACGGAGATAATTTGAGCAGTCTTTCCTCCCAGCTCCTTGAAAATGCAGGGAATTATATGCAGTGCTTATTTTAAGGCCTTTACAATGGCTTAATTTATTTAGGTACATAAAAATGCATTATGTATAACTTCACTAATAAAGTTTTGTCTGGGATAATTAAATTTTTAAAATATGGTAGATTAAGAAAGCAATTGCAAATTTACTAATTGAATTTGCTACTTGATGTTTTTAATTTTTTAAATCACAAAGGGTTCTAAAGATGCTGAAGTGAAAAGAATTTAATTTTTCTTACACGTTCTGGTAAGAATTGAGAAGCAGATAAACACTGGATAACCTTCAATACTTATATTACAAATAAACAGATTCAGTTTTAACTAGTACTGTGCTCTTGTTGATGTTAAAAAGTTTTGGGGAAGGTTTTTCTGAAAAGTAGCTATATAGTAACTGGGAGGGAACCCTTGCATTCATTTGACATGCTATTTTGACATTGAACTTGGTCGAATTGTTCGCAGTTTTGAGCCATTGCCTTTCACAGTGACTTCTGGTGTACTGCGTCATGCCTAGCTTGTTTCTTTGCCAATGTAAGCGATGAATGAGTGTTTATAAATGCCAACAGATAATTGTTTGGGTACTTGAAAACTGAGGAAAACTGAGGATTGAGGCATGCTATTCTACTTTTTCATTTGATAATTGTTTTACAACCTAAATAGTTTCTGATACAGGTCAGTTTCTTTCATGCACTATATGAGATGGAGGAGGTAGAAATAGAAGTGAGAGAGGTCTTAGAGAATTGATTCTGCAAAGGTCTTCTCACCAGGCTGTGGGAGAGAGTTGATTTCATTGAACATTTATTGAACATCTTCTGTGTGCCAAGCATTGTGTTAAAGGCTGTGATGCAGAATGAGACCTAGATTAATTCGTTCAATAATTAACTTACTTATGTAGTCAACACTTATCCAGCCTCGTTTGAATTATTCAAACAAATATATAAAGGCGATCAGTCTACAGCAATTGCAATAGAAAAAAGGAATTATTTTTTGGTTTAATTTTTATCTTACGAACTACTATGCTACCTGATATCACTTATATTCCTAGTTTTGAATCTAAGATTCAAACTTTCTGCAGCTGGAATCTTAGAGATACGGTCAGGGAAAAAGCTATTCCTTGTTATTTCAAAGCTCATAAGAAAAATTTTAATGTTTTTAATTGAATTTATCAGGGTGACATTGATGAATAAAATTACCTAGGATTCAGGTATACAGTTTTATAACGTCATCTGTATATTTTGTGTTCACCTCCCCAAGTCAAGTCTCCTTCTATCACCATTTATCCCCCCATGCCCTCTTCTACCTCCCCCCCAAATTTTATTTTTTATATTCCTCTATTTCAGGATACATCTTTTAAAACTGGCAAAAATGGAATGTTTTCAATAGAAAATTTAAATTTTCTATTTAAATCTTCATTTCAAATAGAAGACTTTCATAAAAATCTTTGTAAAGTATCTGTTTTTTAAGTGGGTAGTTTTACAGGTGAGGAGTTATTTCTAAAATTTCCTTCAAGTGGGCAAACCGGTTAGTGTTTGCTGCTACCGAGAGTCATCCTCCTCCACCCCCACCCCCAAATTAACGCCTCCTTATCAATGATTGATCTTTCTGGTTTCTGGGGAAAGCATCAATTAAATAATTAGGTAATTAGGTACCTAGTATCTTTGACATTTCCTTTTAATACATGTTAATTTCCTCTTAATGAATAGGTTAGACCCTCCTACAGGTAGAAAACTAAGTAAATAGTTTTAAAATTGGGATTTAACCCATTACAAATATGCTTGCTAAGTTTGAACACAATTCTGCCTCAGGAGCTGAAGGAATAAAAAAATAAAATTAGTGTTTTTCCAGCTCTGAAGTAACAATCTAGTGAGAGCACAAAAAAGAACCACACAGTATTTAGATGGAATTGCACTAAAAAAGTCCCTGCCAATACATCAAATCAAATAAAATGGGAGCAGAAGCGGACTATTGACATCAGAAGGAAAACCGCACCATATGTAGATATACTTGTGGAAAGATTGTGAAATGCTTTTATCTCCCTGAATTATCATTTTATTGAAGTTGGGATGGGCCTGTGTAAGATAAATCAGAAGAGCCGACAGCATTGAGTTTAGAGGCAGCATCTAGACTATTGAATATTTTCATAAAATCTTTCTAAAGTATCTGTGTTTTACAGAAACTAGTGTCTTGGTAAAATACAATATACTTCCTTGGTGACCCAAAACATCCCTTGCATGTTCTTCCAGTAAAATCTGAATCCTGAGCAAAGGCAAAGAGGATGCTTCTCAGTGGGCCACCTCCCGGCTTTTAAGTTCCTGAAACCTTCAGTTGCCATTGGTGGCTGTTAACCCTTGCCTTTCCACCATTGCATTTTTCTCACCCATAATTACGGGTTGAATGTGCTCATTCCTTGATAATCACCCACCTGAGGGTGAGATTAGTAGACCACTCTGTATGTTTAGCATTTAGATGGGGGCCTGGCACAGCGTCGGTGCTCAACAAATATTTTTAGTGAATGAGTCACCGTCCAAATATCAAAGCCTTTACTATATTACGCTCTAGGGTGGAATTTGGGTCAGGCAGAGGGCAGGGAATCTCTAAGAACAAATTTTTGTTATGCTAATAAAAACAAATGAAACCGACATTAGCAATTGATCCTTTGAGCCTTTTCGGGTGGGACTTTACTTGCAATTTAGAAAAGGATGTATCGCTTTTAATATTGTGTCTAGTCAATGCTTTCGCCTCATTCACACATTTTCATTTAATGTATGTGCTTTAACTCTCTGAGTGATAACAGGTGAATGACTTTTGATGGATGTGTATGTGGTTTTCAGATTGGGATAGTTCCCAGTTTTGCAACTACTATGAAGTTAGCATCAGAAACTTATTTTGTTGTACTTGAGGTATGGATTAAAGGAAGGAAATTATGTGCGCAGTATACGCTTATGTTCCTTGAGAGGACACTCTGCAAAAATGATGCTTCACAGTTTTATATTCCTCTCGATTTGCACTTCTATTACTATCAGAAAATATCTACAAATAGTTTTGTGTACCAGTTAGCTGGCCTTAAGAACACTCCGCCTTTATCAGTACAGAGCAACATAAAGTAAGTAAAAGATAAAGATTGTCTGCCTTCATGAAGTTAACTTTTCGGTAGAGAAGTTGAACCAAAAAAAATTATGAAACATCCGAGGCCACCCGCACAAGCAATGTGTAACTACGGCCGGTTGCAGTGATCCTCAAACCCAGAGGGCTGGCGTGAGTCACTGCGGTCGCTGATTCCCGGACCGGGCTGGAGGGCTGAGACCTGCTGTCTGAGAGCTAGGGAGTGTGTCAGCCTCTCCAGTCTGCATGTCTCATGCATAGCATTTTCTGTGTCATTAGAGGTTAGCATACATATAAATCTTAGATATTTAATATTTTATAACTAAATAGGAGTATTTTAATTATATACTCTATATAATGAACGTATCATATATATGTATACATATATATCTCTCCTGTATGTATGTATCTATCCTATATATCCTGAGGTACATGAAATGTAGTCATGAATAATATTAAAAATATACAAATTAAGAATATTATTGCCACATTTCAAAGAAGCTATCTATAATCTCTACTTAACACCTTGAATTTAAATTTTTTGTTTGCGTCAAGCCGACTTAAAGCCAAAGCACACTTACAAAAGCAATTCATTGATTATGAAAGGTAATAACAGCTGGGGAACCTGTGCCTGAAATCACATATTTCTCTTTATAAAATGTTTATTAAAAGAGAAATTGTTGGCTTGGCTGGGTAGCAGTGTCCTCCCCATATGCCAAGAATGCATGTCCAGTCCCCGGTCAGGGCACATATAAAAATCACACAGTAAATACAAGGTTAAGTGGAACAACAAATCGATGTTTCTCTCTCTCTCACTCCCCCTCCCTTTTCCTCTATCTATAATCAAAAAATAAGTGAAAAGAGAAATTATTATTCATTCATGTTTAAATTAGAACAGGTGAGGGTGGCAGGTGGGGATGGAGGGGCGGGGTGTGGTGGTATGAAAACGGAGACAGCTCTACTGGGACAATGATAACAAAAAACAGTAGGTGACTACAACTAACTGGCTCCAAATCGTGCTGGCCTAACACAGTAAAGCGTTATTTCTCACCTTGTTGGCATCCAGTTCAGGTTAGTGTTGGTGATAATAGGGCAGGTTTTGGGAGCTCTCCTCAGTCATTTAGAAGTTCTGGCTTCTTCCATTATGTGGCATCATTGCCAGTGAATGCAGAATGCCGAGGGGCCCGAGGGGAGCCTCTGCCTGCGAACCAGAGAGGAAGTGCGGGTGGAGGAGTGCAGTGCAGGGTGTGTGAGGTCTGGAGGTGCAGGCCGTCAATTCGGAACGTCTTTCCTCGCCTGTAATATAATCACACGGTCCCACTCACCTTCAGGGAGCCTGGGAAATGTGAGCCGGTCCTCTGCCCTGGGGGAAAGGAACCGGGATTTGGAGACATGCCGCGCTGTCTCTGCGACAGAGTCTCTGTGACAGTGCTGGGGCATGGCGCGTTGATTTAAAATTTTCCGATCTTTCCATAGACTTCGAAAGTTTCCAACTTAGCACAAAGTCAGGGGATCAAATGAAAAATGACTGACCGACAACGTAGCAAGAAGGAAGACCTATCAAGTTAATTGGCTGAGCTGGATGCAACTATTTTTAAAGAAATGACTATCCAAAGACCGTTCCATCTGAAATGAAGGGTGGCTAATTCAGTACCTCCAATGTTAAACTCAATGTGAGAGTGTAAAGAGTTAGCTCTCTGGGCAAGGCCATGAAGCGGCCATGCATTCTCAAATCAGCATTCACTTAACTTCTCTCAGACTTGATTGCATCCCCTGAAAAATGGGGGTAATACTGATATTTGTTTTTATCTTTGCTGTGAAGCCAGTAAAATTATGTATTTGAGGGGATTTATAAAATATTAATTGCAAAACAAATTTTATTTCAGACTAGTTACATTAAGGACAAATTACCTCCAAGACTGCTTCTCCATTCACCTATGACTCACGAATTTTCAGCTGGCATAGAGTAGCAGAGGAAAGTCTTTCAAATGTTGTAAAATCAAGTTTATCTGAGGTAACCTTTGCTGCTTGTAGGAAGCATGTGGCTGAGTAATAGTTCAAAAATAGCAAGTTATTTTGAGGAAGAACATATGTTCTTTAACAAAATAACTATTCTAAAGAATAATTTTATAGCATATTTAATCACACATTTAAACTACTTTGATTCCTGTAATTTTGAGCCCTCTGTAGTACTTTGATAAGAATTTTGAAGTGCTTTCTTTAATGCAATAGTACCAAGGGGAGTACTATTATGTGGAATTGCATTTTAGGAATAGCTCTTACCGACCTCTGTGAAGGAAAACTATGTCATGAATAATCAAAGTTGGAACACACAAACTAAACATTTTAGAGATTGAACGTGTGTTTTGCAAACTTGTGAATGTTTGCTCACACACACATACACATAAATGGGAGGTGCAATTAAAAGAGGCTTGTTTCATAAGTTAGACAAATGAACAACCCAGTCCTTCTTTGCTTTGTAATGACCTGCTGGTTCATGTCTACCAGGAGTTTGTCCATGGGTTCATTCCAGAGACATTTGAAGATTAGGTTGTAGGGAGAAAGGTAAGCGTTTTCAGGATATTAGTGAAAAGAAGCCATGACTTCCTTTGGGGAACTATCTGCTTAGCTGCTATCATATAGAGAAAAAACAGAATGAAGTCAGAGGCCATGAGGAGGGAGTCAGGAGACAGATTTTAAGCAGCGTACATGTGGCAGAGTAAGATTCCTTTCAGGCTGGAAAACAGAGAAAGACATCGTCAAGAAGGAGGAAAGTTTTCATGTTCTTGGAGGGTGGAGAGGATTCAGCTGTGTGACAGGGAGGACCAGGACTCCTGGCAGGGAGCGTGGCAGGCAAGACACGGGCATGAGAGGGGCCTTTGGAGATGAGCAAAAAGATGGGTTTTGTTGGAGAATTAGATACGTGAAAATAATGGGAAATCTTTGGGCTTGGAAACATAGGTGTGGCCACACCCTGGAGAGCATTCAAAGCCAGGCAGCTTTACGGAAAGCTTTGATGGGACATCGATGAGTTTCTACCATGGAGTGAAATGATGAAGAGAACTTTGAAAGCATTATCTTAAAGAAACCTTAATTGCTGATGTGACTTCACCACTATCATTGGCTCTTAGCAGAAACCTTGCCATCTTCGCAGATATAGGGCTTTTCTTCTCTTAATAATTCAAAAGGCGAATTCATTTGGCTCCAGCTTTTTGTATTTTTACATCTTACCCCTGTATCGAGTGTTCAAGATTATTAAGCCACACCCCCTATTGTAGGGCTCCTACATAAAAATGGTGACGCTGTTACTAATAAGCAGAAAGTAATAATGATCCTGACTACCTGGGAAGGAGGGTGCTAGGTGAAGTGAGGGATGTACAAAAATATAAAATCATGATGTTATAGTAACAACATTGCATAGCATTTTTGGAGTGGAGTTAGAGAAATCAAACACATACAGTTATGTGTAGCTTGATGACAGGGATACATTCTGAGAAATGAATCCTTAAGCAATTCTGTCGTTTTATGAACACTGCAGAGTGCGCTTACACCAAACCTAGGTGGTCTACCCTACCACACTCATAGGCTACCTGGTATAACCTACTGCTCCTTGGGTACAAGCCTGTACGACATGTCACTGTTCTGAGTACTATAGGCAATATGAACACAACAGTAAGTATCTGTGTATCTAAGCATATCTCAGTGTAGAAAAGATACAGTAAAATACAATATAAAAGATAAAGTGTGAGTGTGCCCCTGGGGGAAGGAGGGAGGAAAGGAAGAAAATGGGGGAGAAAGGGAGACCAGAGATCAGAAGAGACCCAGAGAGATAAATCATGCGATGAGAAATGCCAAAGGAAGAGGAGGAGGAGAGAGGGAGAGCAATGGAAATGAGTTTGTGCAGGAGAGAGAGAGGGGGTTGGGTGGGGAGAGAGGATGAGAATGCATGCAGGGGCACATGTGGGCAGGTGAGGGTGGGCTTCCACACTCCCCTCCATCCCAGCCCATTCCTTGCTCCTTCACTGACCCCCTGCCTCATCCTCAGTCGGGCACAGGGCAGGTGAACAGCATGCTGGGCCTCTCTGTTTAAAGCACCCAGAGCTAGCAGTAAATGCCACATCTTAGTTGGGTCCAGCCTTTTCTTCCAACACTGCAAACAAGCTTTTCCTTAAAATCCATCATAATTTCCTGGGACCGCCATGGCGTAGGCGGTTACTCACTGACCAAACGTCCTTCTGTGGCGCAGGGCCACAGTTCCTCAGTGCCTTTGTTCCTCGTGCTGCGGTAAAGCAGGGACTGTGTAAGGATTCCATGTGTGTGTTGTGGCTGCTTTTTCTAAAACATGACAGGATACAACTAAATGATTACCTCTTTTGCTTCATTTTAATGTACTGATTTACTGTGTATTAACACAATCTGGCACACAAAGATCTCTACGCAAGCAGGTTGGCCCCAGCAAAGATATAAACACGTCCTTTCGTGCATTCCCCTTACTGAGGTCTTCTTTTTAAAGCCAACAAGGACCATTTCAACATGAATTGTAGCAAATACTGTACATTGCTTTATTCTTTTATTTTTAAAATAAAATTAAGCAAGTCAATGAACTGCAAAGTGCTACGGCAGCCCAGCTCAAAGGCTGCATATTTAAACAGGAGGGAGTAAGGAAATGTAGACACTAAATTCTCTTAGACACATTAACTCCTGTGTTCCACCTGTGTTACATTAAAACACATGCTTAATAGCCTAATTAAACACATAGTAATTTTAACATAACTAAGTGGTTGTTAACCTGAGCATCTTAACTTTTGCCTTTCTTGATGCTTTTGTGCTTACATTTACATTTTATATTTCATTAATAGATTTTCCCACTTATGATACCTATTTCCTTTCCAAAGAGTTAAAAATAGAGTAACATTGTAATTATCTTTTTACCACATCCATATATCATTTGATAAGAATCAGTTTACTTATTTCAGGAAATTAAACCTGTTGCCAGGTTTAATAAAATCTTTTAGAAAGACCTGTTGTATCCCACTGTGGTCATCAGTCAGTTAATTTTAAGCCAGATATTATTTATTATTATTACCTAAAAGCTTTCATGTAAAAAATATCAACACATTAATTTTTATCAGCGTAACATGAAATCCAATGACTCATCTTAAAAGCAGATTCTCATTTTGTAGGAATTTAGTCAGGGGGAACTGGTAAAACGTGTGGATTGATTTTGATATGTCAAGTTTCAAGCAGCTTTTTTATTTGACTAACCCTTTCTCATCATATATCCGGGGACAAAATGGAAAGATGGCTGATTGATCCCAGAAAGGTTCTATAGAGTCTCTGGTGACTCGTAGTAAAAGAATTGGGAGTGCTTGACATAACGGTGCTCTCTTTCTCATCCTCCTGGAGAGCACTCCTGAGATGGTCTCTGAACAAGACACCACGAGTGGAAAGATTCAATTATCATTTCATGGGAAGGTCTCTGAACAAGCCTGTGAAGTCAAAGCCTTTGGTTCTGTAAGCCCTTCTCTAAATAAGCTGTACATGTTGAGCATGTGAAAATTACAAAACCTCTGGCTGGGTAGTGGGCTACAGGAGAAGATGTTGATTTAGGGAGGTTTGCATACAACTGTTAAGAAATTTAATCTGAAGAGAGAAGCACTTGGGCATTTTTACGGACACTGTCATCTTCAAAGTTTTATTGAAATATGCAACCATTGTAACATTTTGACTTTTAATGCTTGGATCAGGTTCTGTATTTTTTAAAATCATCTATAAAATATGCAGAGAGAAATTCATTCTGACAAGCATAGCACCATGATTCATTCAGAGCTAGACAGAAAAACATTAGCTAATAGAAAAGGACAGATCCACAATAAATCAAGTTCTGTGTCATTTAATAAGCATTCCTATTGAGGAGACCTTAGTGTTTCCTCACTAAGGTCTCCACAAAATGGAGCTTTTGTTAGGGTCTACCTTTGGGGAATGTAGAGACATTTGCACATGTCCAGGAAAGAGCTGAGAAGGTCCCAGTCTCTCACCTCTGGCAGACACTGAGTGTTTGCACAGCAGGAAGTGAGGGCTAAGGTAGAGTCGTCAACTCCCACCAGAGCACTGACTGCATGCCCCGAGGTGCACACAGAGCCCCTTAGCAAAGCTGGGAGACATGCCTGTCCAAGGGACTCAAGGAAATCTTTGTCTAATCGTCAGCTGATCACAAATCTAACTCAGCAGTGGTTTCAGTGGCCACACATGACAAAATGCAAGTGTTAGAGAGTTCAGAAAAGTCACTAAGTAAAGAACAGCAGAAGCTGAGGCAGCAGCAACAATTACCACAACAAACAGCCAAAACAGCAAACCCTGGGGATGAGACAAACCTGATTCCCAGAGTTGCCACATTGGATTATTTAACGTGTCTAGTTTTCAACAAAAAAGTGCAAGGTATGACAAAAAATAGAAAAGTAGGGCCCATAAATAGGAAAAAAAGAAAGTCAATATAAACCATTCCTGAGGAAGCCCAGCCATTGGACTGACTAAAATTAAGTCAGCTATTATAAATATTTTTTTACACTAAGGAAACCATGTCTAAAGAACTAAAGGAAAGTATGAGAACAATGTGTCACCAACTGTAAATGTAGGCTAAATGTAGAAGTTTGAAAAATGTTATGTGATTACAAACAATAAGCAAAAGAGACCTGAAGTGGCAAAACTAGTAATTATAAACATTTATATACTTAATAAGAAAGCCCCAAAATATATGAAGCAAAAGCTGACATAATTAAAGGGACAAAATACTCAACTATAATACTATAATAAAAGACTTCAATAACACTATAACCAACTAGGCCTACCAAAAATCTATAAAACACTCTACCTAATAGCAACATAATACATGTCATTCTCAAGTGCACAGGGACTGTTCTCTTGGGCTAGCCCCTAGGATAGGATATGCTAGCCATAAAACAAGTGCCTATACATTTAAGAGAATAAAAATGTAAAGTATGTTCTCCAACCACAATAGAATGAAATTTTAAAAAGGAAGGGAATTTGGTACATTTACAAATATGTGAGAATTAAACAACATATTCCTAAACAACCAATGAGTCAATGAAGAACAAAACAGGGTAAACATATCTATATTAATTAGTTAATTTAAATAAATTGTAGACATCATAGTTTTTAGATATTGTATTGTGCTATTGCACAAGCAAAGTACTCTCCCTATAGCCATGGTAAAATTAGGTATGGGAGATTTTAGCTTGCTAATTATGATTGTACATATACTCATTATGTAAGAGGGACATGGATGGAGAGGCCAGGAATTCATTTTGAAGGATTAACACATTCCTATTTTAGAAAGGATGATCCATGGTAAGACAGTCTTACCCATGTATGCCTGCTACATGACTTAGTTCTTATGGGGAAGAATAATTTACTGTCTTATCGACAACTCAAAACCCTTGCTTCAAATTTAGGTTTCAAATCCACAAAATTTAAATTGTAAGATAAAGCTGTTTATATGAGTGAATTTAGAAATTTAGATATATGTCTTTTAAAAATGTTGACGACATTTAATGGTGTTAGGCCACACCTTTTTTATTGACTTTTGCTATGTGCTTTAGTGCCATTAAGAGAAAACCACTTAGTTACTCTAGGGATATTTACACATCGTGCCCAGAGGTGTCTGTGTACCTCCATCATGATGCATTGTTCCGTTCAGAGCACAGGTGTTTAAGAGTCTTGATGCTTATGAAAGGCTAGCAAGGACTTTTAGTATAAATAGTGCTCTTGATTTGATTTCAGTCTGCTAGTTGTTAAAAAAAAAAGATCCTGCAAATATAAAAGAGAAAAAACTTGTTATTTTTTTCAGAACAAGGAGGAATCAGTATTGGGTGTTTCAACTGAATAAGATTTAACTGTTAATTATAATGATCTCCAAGATTGTTGAAATGAGACACCAAAGCAAAAATCATGATATGCACAAAAATGTTCTTGGAAATAATATCTTGTGAGCTATCTGCTCATGCTATTTTCTTTGACAGAATTTTAAGTTTGGAGATCAGATACTATTTTTTAAAAAGCCAAAAGACCTACTAACAAGGACTATTGTTCAGTTTACTAATAATTTTGTTTTCTATTGTGTAGGTGGCTGGTAAACACCAAGAAATTGGAATTAGGTCAAAAAGAGAGTCCATTCACATTTGTTTAGCTTGGAAGCTTTTGTTTCCCCTGACATCCAGTATATTTCTATAAAGGGCTCTTCTGTAATTCATTTCCTCAGTTAGGAATGTTGTGTGTGCTTCTGGTTCTGTCTTTTACGTATCTGCATACATGGTAGGCAAGAGATACTAGATTGGTACATGACTAGTACAAAAATCTTACCAAAAAACTCTTAAAGCCAGATTTATAATATACTTCCAATTCTACTAGTCTTCTGCTTTGTACTTGGTAGAATGCTGAGCACCATGAATGAACACAGATTCATTTTAATTGATGTTGGTGCTACTCACAGGTATTGGAGTAATGTTTATTTATTTATTTATTGTATTTCTCCCACCACCATTTATACTCCCATACCCTCTTCCACCTCCACCCACCCCTTTTCCCTGCAATCACTACACTGTTGTCCTTGCCCATGAGTTCTTTCTCTTTTATTTTCTTTTTTTTGCTGGATCCCTCCAACCCCTTCAGCCCCCACCCCAGAGCTGTTGGAGTGTTGGAGTGTACATTTCTCGATCATTTAGTACTTTCATGAGAACCTGGATATTTAATAGAGCAAATAAACATTCTAAACCATTAGATTATTCAGAAATTAAACAGTAGAAAATCTTTTAAAAGCTTCTTCTAAAATACCAATTATATTATAGACTTCGTAATAATTTTCAAATTTATAATCAATATCCATGTTTTGTTGACAAGCATACATGTGATATATTAATTGCTTGGGCTGATACTTTCTTTGATAAGTGTGTCTTTTTGTCATGTACTATAGGATTCTACACATTGGACTTTCTCCATAAAAGTTTGCTGAATAGATTGAATTTCATCCCTCCTTTATTTATGGATGTTTGAGTTATATGCATTTCCAAGTGAGTTGAAGAGCTTGCAAGTGTCAAAGAGGTTGCCAGAACCAGAGTTTAAGAAAAATTGCTTAAAAAAATTCTTTCCTAGGCTTCTCAGTTTTCAAATGTGATTTCTTTTTTCTTCTTTTTAAAATGAATTTACTGGGGTGACATTGGTTCACAAAACCATTCAGGTTTCAAATGTATAACTCAATAGAACATCCTCTGCACACTGCCTCATGTGTCCATTATCCCAAGTAAAGTCTCTTTTCGTCCCCGTCCCCATTTCCTACCCTTTGCCCGCCTCAACCTACCCCCTCCCCACCTCCTTTCCCTCTGGCTGTCACCACATTGTTGTTTGTGTCTACGTGTTTTTATATATATATATATATATATATTTTTTTTTTTTTTTTACTTGATCCCTTCACCTTCTTTCACCCAGTCCTCCAGCCCCCGCCCCTCTGAGAACTGTCAGTCTGTTCCATGTGTCCATGCCTCTGTTTCTATTTTTTCATCAGTTTATTTTGTTCATGAGGGTCCACATATAAGTGAGATCATATGGTATTTGTCCTCTGTGGCTGGTTGATTTTAATTAAAGTTTAAAGAGAAAAGGAACCCATTGGAAGGATATTGGAACTAAATAATTCACTTCTGGTGAATGGGGAGTTTGCAGTTTGAGCTAATGGCATTCATTACACTGATTAAAAGCAGCAAGCCATTTTGCCCTGTTTATTTTCCAAACCAGTGTTTTCAATAAGAGGGAGGGCGGCATTTGATGTTTTCTGTGATGAGGTATTTACTGATGGGATGCTTTGACTTCTAAGTTAAATTGATAGCCACTTGAAAGGAACTTATCAGACAAAAGAACAACTTCTTTCAAGAGCCGGACCATTTATTCCAGGTTGAGACAGTGAGAAAACAATTGAGTAGCTTTTATTGCCACCAGCTGTGTTATGGTTATTTGAACAAATGGAAGACTAAAGAAACTGTACAATGCCATTACATAGAGCATTACACAAACCAGCATTCCTTTCCCTAATAAATATTGCATTTGTAGTTGAAGAACTTATAATTACTTAGATTTCTATTGCTATGATGAGTCTGCTGCCTTTTGAAGGCTCAGCTAGGTCTATCAAAACTGAGCCTTCTAGAATTTTAGAGAAGGTGCTGCTGCAGGGTTTGTAGCAAATTTACAGTTACGTGTCCTGCAAATGTACATATATGTCTACATATACTATGAGTGCTATATACTGGTATATAGTATATATATGGAATATGTGGAATATGTGCTTATTCCAAAATAAACAGCATGAAAAATAAAACAAACTGTCTAAGCTGAAAAATTACACTTCCTCATCAAGGAGTTCCAGTGATTAATATCATTTGGCTACTCTAGGGCTTTGGAAAAAATGAGAAGTGAGTGTTCAAATGTTTTAAGAGGTAATTTTCCAAGCAATTGAGCAGGTAGTTAAAAATACCTTGTTTTCATTTCCTTGCCTGAGAAAATCCTGAAGTCTAAAGGTTTACAGAGAGCAGAAGCTGCACTGAATAGAGCCTGAAGTATATGCCCCAGATGTAAATCCCCACACTTGCCAGTCTGCAGAGTTCCTTCAGTACTATATGGAGTCATTGTGTTTGAAATATGAGTATGGGAACTGGGCCATTCTGTTGACCTAAATATTTAATTTCATGGAGATTACTGGTGCACTTGGGTTTTTTTTTTTAATAATTTACTAATTATTATCATTGGAGTGAGATGATCTCTTGAATTTGATTGAGTTGGTCAGACCATAGGCAAGGCCAGAACAGAGTTTCTTAGCCTCCCTTTTTTTTGACCTTTGAGGCTGGATCACTCTTTGTTGTGGGGCTGGTTCTGTGCATGGTAGGGTGTTTAGCAGGATCTCTGGCCTCTGCCCACTGAATACCAGTAGGAGCCTCCCCGATGTTGTGCCAACCAGAACTGTCTCCAGACATTGCCAGATGTCCCCTGTGGGGCACAATCATTTCAGTTGAGATCCACTGTGACAGACAGTGAGCGCCTGGCAACTGAGACTGGTCCTCACTCATCCCTGTGTTCTCAGTGCTTATCAAAATGCCTGGCATAGAGTTAGACCTCAATCAATGTTTGTATAAATTTTTTAAAAGATGATTTAAAGAAGAAAGGTGATTTATTTTACTATCACCTTTTTTGCCATTGATTTCCCACATTATTAATAGTAATAGAATAGAAAGCCTCAAGGCTGCATTATTTATAAAGAGCAAAAAAAAAAAAAAAAAAAAAAAAAAAAAAAAAAAAAAAAAAAAAAAACCCCAGAAAAAATACTTGAATGTCTCCTAATGCAGAAAATGGCCAAGTTAGTGTGAGACGTTGCTTCTGTGGAATGTTACCCATTTATAAAAATAGGTCATCTACCAACTCTTTTAAATGATTCTGGTTTTCTTTTTGAAGTAGGTTATAAACTTGATGAATTGTTTTTGAATGTATATATAAAAAAAGAACATGAGAAAAATGCTAAATTATTAGTCATGGTTGCTTTCCTAGAAAAGCCAAATAAAATAAAATAAATAGAAAAACAGCTAAGTCTGCGTGAGTTTTATATCGTCATCTGAAATGGCATTTTGTTCATTCTTTTAATAGAAGACAAAAATAAATTACCAGCTCTACTTACTATTTCTGAAATTATTACCTAGATTTTCCTATAGTCAAATTATTTGATTTCTATTGTAACATTCTTACCTGTAGGAACAAATGTAGCATTAAAATTGATTCAGCATGCTAAACATAACCTGGAAAGAATACTCAGTTTATTTAATAAGAATTATATGGGAATTCCTTGAAATGTAGAACAAATTCTACAAAGTTCGTCTGAATTGCAAACATGCCTGTGTAAGTTTGGTTATCACTTACCATTATTACATACCATTATCTTACAGTAAAGTCTTCTTGTAGAAACTATAATTAGGGCAGGAAATATAGATTCTGTAAGTGTGAAGTATATGATTTTAAAAGAATTACATATTCTCCATTAGAGAGATTCACATATGTGGCTATCTATGTACACATATATTCTATGTATACATGTGAATATTGAAGTTAGATTGTACAGGAGCTATTTGTGAATTAATCCTGAATCTTTTGCCTAAGTACTTTTTAGGTACTTACATACATTCTTAGAAAGATCCACAGCTTAAAACATTTGGAGTTCTCCATTCTGCCTCTCCCCATCCGGTTGGACCTGGAAGTCCATGTATTTTGGGCTGCCATGCATTTGAGTAAGAAGTCAAAGCTCAAATACTTGGCACTAGCTTCCTGGTTGTTTTGATCCAGCTGTAGAAACCAGCTTTGGGACCCAGAAATGCTGTGATCTCACACTTCATCCACCCTGTGCCTTTCCCTCAGCCCGAATGCTTTTTCTTCCCACCCGAATTCCTGTTTCCTTCAAACCTGAGTCTGAACAGCGCTTCCTCAAGGTGGGCGTTTTGCGATGCTCTTTCTCTCTCTCGGATCCCCACTAGTGCTCGCAACCCCCTCTACTTCCCTTGACACAGCACTTTAGGATAGAATGGGGAGCCCTCCTTTAATGTCTGCCTTCTCCAGGAGTCTAAGCTTCCACGAGGGCAGAACCCGGCACGATCCATTCACCTCTGCCCGTCTAGGGTCTAACAGAACGCCTGACGCATAGATAGAATTTAACAGATGTTTGATGAATCAGTGCGTACCTGAAAGAAGGAAGAAGCCATAATTCCATTCTCCTTGGGAGGAAAGAGTAAGATACAACAGAAACAATTCTTAAGTAAGGTAGAGTACAGCAACATTTGCTGAAAGATGATAGGGCATCAAAGCTTAGTTTTTCTTTTACCACCAAAAGTTGTGACTTGCATTATGTGGAATGTTGGAAATACCAATTTTAGTGGCACAATAGATGATCATAGAATAGCGATATTCTAAATGTTAATTTTTTTATTTGTAGGATGAGCACTGCCTATACTAATGATTGTAATTTTCACACTTGGATCAAACAATTTCAGTTAAAGCAAATTTACTTTAAAATCTGAGTGTTGTAGGGGTGCTCTTCTCACTTGGAATGTAACGAACTTTTCAGTCTCCTGATTAGATTCTAAAGTTGTAACTATATTAATTCTGTTTTGATGGGGACATAGTTAATTAAGATCTACACACACATATACATAGCATGTGCAGTGGTAGTAGCCCCTTCCAGGAGTCAGTGGGATGTAGGGAGCACTTTTTACTATAGTACGTAAGTTTTCTGATTTGGTTTTGTCTTTCTCCTCTTGATGTCTGAACAGCACAATTCTGGACATTTCCCCCCTTCTTACAGTTTCTTCTGAAATTCGTCTCTGAAATTTTGGGTAATTCTTGCCTGAATTTTTCTCACATAATAACCTTATCTCAACTGATATTAAAACAAAATAACATTCAATAGTATGTTTATAGTTTACCATAATAACAGAATTTTGTTTCTCATTTAAATTCACAGTATTTTGGGGAGAAGGGGATTAGTCTGCCATTCACTAATTCATAATCAACATGCATATCAGGAGCACTAAATGCATAATGAGATCGTATACAAGGATCAAGAAGATGTAGTTCCATAGGTAGAAAATATAATTGAAGACATCTCTAACATCAGCCCCAAAATAAAAGGAACCTGGGAGTAAATCTAAGAGAAGAGACACAATATCATTGTGTACAAACATGGTCTTTAATGAAAGTACTTTGAGGAGATCTAAGTAAATAGAAAAGTATTATTCTTACAGATCAGAATACTCAATAATGTTAAATAGTTCATTTTTCCCAAATTGAGCTATGGATTCAATGAAATTCTGATTATGAACAACAATTCTGAATGTTAAATTTAACATTTGTGCAGTGAAAGAGAAAAAGAAGCAGGTCAAAGGCCGGGGAAAGATGCGTATGACATAAGTAAGGCAAAGGTTTAGCATTCAGGACATCAGAAGGAAAGAGAAGTGACCCTAGTGGAACACAGGACAAATAAGAAGGGTCAAGTCTGGCCCTGGCTGGTGTGGCTCAGTGGATTAAGTGCCAGCCTGCAAATCAAAAGGTCGTCAGTTCGATTCCTGGTCAGGGCACATGCCTGGGTTGTGAGCCAGGTTCCCAGTTGGGGGCATGGGAAAGGCAACCGATCAATGTCTCTCTCACACATCAATGTTTCTCTCCCTCTCTTTCTCCCTCCCTTCCCTTCTCACTAAAAAAAAAAAAAGTTAAGTCTGATAAAATGAAATCCAAATGGCCGCTCAACAGCCAAAATGTGATGGGGAAATAAATGCAAATTAAAGCTGGTTTGCCACATAATTTCATACACCCATCAGACTGACAAAATGCAAAGTTCAACGATACCAAGCACATGTTGGGGAGCGTATGGAGCAGCTGGAAACTTCACATTAGTGGGGAGTGTAAATTAGTACCACTTAGGAGAGCAGTTTATTCATATATACACAGTCAAGTTGTGTATCTTATGAGGGCCCAGAAATTCCACTGGAACGTATAACCTCATAGAGATACTCTCTCATGTGCACACAAAGAGACTTGTAAAGAAATTTTTGTTTCAGCATAGTTCATAATACTGAAAAACTGGAATCAAACTCAATATCCATCAGTAGAAAAGAAAAAGAAAAATCTGAGATATATTCATGAATGGATTATGTGGCTTTGATAATAAATGGACTAGGCTGATATTGATATAGATAGATATATAAAATCATGGATAAATCTCAAAAATATATTTACACCACCGTGTTATTTAGGGTTACATACATACAAAATAAGATCAAAGACATACCCAAGAGTGATAAGCACTATGTTCTTTGGGAGACTAGGAAGGGAATTGATGATGGCCTAGGCGTGCATAGTGAATAGACAGCTCTTATTAAAGGGGGAATGGCACGGGGGAAGCTCACCCGAGAGCCGGCGTGGATCTGGGCACAGTACTTCCTCTAGAAGTCCTTTTCAAACTCTTACCTGGAACCTAGCAAAATCCAAGTCCTCTCCTGGTCTACAAATATTCTTTTGAATTTCTTGGGTAATGCATTCAGCATGTATCAGCTTCTCGTGATATTATTTTAACATGCCTTTCTGTAATTGTTTTTTAAGCGTGGCTCTTGAGTTTTCAGGAATGTTCTGCGTTCTGATTAATCATTGTACGTGCATTTTGAATAGGGACATCTGTCTCCGCAGCGTGTTATGTCCCCTGACATGCCATTTCTCAGCCTGACAGAGCACCTCTAGAGGGCATAGGTTTAATAAGAGAGAATATGCGATCCTTTTCTCATACAGAAAGTGGGTGGTGCTACATTTTATAATGAAATAACTAATAGATGGATTGACAGCTTATCCAATTTACTTTTATTCATGATCCAAATATAAAACTGGGAATAATGCTTATTCATTTTAGCCTTGATAATATTCACTATAAAAATTTTTAATATGAGAATATTGCCTGAATAAGTTTGCTTATAATTGTAGTAGACAGCGACAAAATGGCTTCTTTGTCTTCTTCTCCTAATTTTCTTTTTCTATTCTTATCGCTTTTATTCTATACACTAAATATCTTCTTGCATTCTATTATATGAGCAAAGTTAACATTTTGAAACATGTTGAAACACTGTAATATTTGAAACATGTAGTTTTCATTGTTTTAAATTCATTTTGATACTATTTTTTCTCTTTTTTTGTATTTTATTGAATCTGTATTCTATTTTTTCCATTATCCTTTAGTCCCCTTTTACCCCCTCCCCCCAGCAGTCACCACACTGTTGACCATGTCCATGAGTTCTTTTTCCTTTTTGCTCAATCCCTTCACCTCCTCACCTCGCCCCTCCCATAGCTGCCATCTGCTCTTTACTCTCTGAGTCTGTGTCTATTTTGCTTGCTGGTCCAGTGTGTTCATTAGACTCCACATGTGAGTGACATCATATGGTATTTGCTTTACTCTGACTGGCCTATTTCACTTAGCATCATGTTCTCCAAGTCCGTCCATGCTGTTGCAAAGGGTCAAATTTTCTTTTTTATGGCTGAGCAGTATTCCACTGTATGAATGTCCCATAGTTGTTTTATCCACTCATCTATTGGTGGACACTTGGGCTGCTACTATCATTACCAGCCACGCAGTAATCACGACACAATTCTTATAAACAACAATGGAGGTGCAAAGATGAATGAATGAGTATTCTGTGGGCTCTGCCCGAGAGGATGCCTCAGTTTCATGTGAGAACTAGAGAAAAACACCTTCATAATGGCAAGATATGAACCCTCCCGCAGACGGAGGGATGATGACCTACAATACTGCAGAATACAATACTCAGTGACACGCTCAGCCTGAGTGAGGCACGCTGGACAAGCTGACGGAGAGAGTTGATTCCAGTCTAAAATGTGGAAGTGAGTGTGCCAGCAACAATAAGGGGGGAGAAGAGACAGATAGGTGTGACAGCAAGTGCTGATGGGTAGGAGGAGAGTGTAAAGTCTTGGCCGGTTTAATGCAAAATGCGAAGTTCCTTGTACATGCAGTAGAAGAAGGTGTTTGGGGAAGATGACAGATGAAACTGGAGAAGTGGAATTTTCATTTATGCATAGATTGTACAGCCCTTTTCGTCTCTTTCGGTAGTTTCTGCCTGTCTTTTCTATCTTGTCTTGCACTACCCCCAACCCCAAACGTTTCTCGTCCATTCAAAAAGACTCACTGGTAGTTATTTTTTCTCGCTCATTTCCTCATTTTTCTAACAACTTCTTTCAACTATCTTGGTTAATTTCAAATAGGGGAATTAGTTTTAGTTACTGTGTTCAAAAGATTTTATTAAAAGGTCCTACCTTTGATCCAGCTAAGTGGTTAGCCAATATACTAATTAAAATAAATGCTTATAGTTATAGTTTATCATGCTTGGTTAATTTACCTGTGTCGGGGGTAAGTATTAAATACACTTTTTAATGACGTGTACCTTTCCTTATGCAACTAGTCAAGTCTTTTCCCAGGTCTGTGTCCTGGCACACGCTTTATCTCACAATCAGGAAGGCATGCCATCTTAAATGTTTCTTTTGTAGAAATCTCGTCTCCTTTGAAGCATTTTAGTTGTTTCTTAACTAGCTACTTCCCGTTTCTGGATGCTTTGGTGACTTTTCAGAGCATTTAGAGATCATGTGACACTCCTTCCAGCTGCAGAAAATTATCTTTTTATTTCAGAATCCCATGATCTGTGAAATGGGTTTTCAGTGACTTCAAACACTGCAAAAGATTAGTTTCCCATCCAGAATGTTTTCTCCAAACAGTTCAGAGGTAGCATTTGTTTGTTCACATTTAGCAACGATATTTGAAAAGCCTTGAATGGACTGCTTTATTAAAATAATGGAAGAACTTCATAGAGGAAGAACTCCCAGGGAAGAGGTTAAAGAATATAAATAGCTCTGCTGAGAGTGCAACAAAGTTCCCCATTGTGCTGTTGCCACAGCAGCACCAATAATTCAAAACAAGGAAATGGAGTCTCGTGTTTAATATAATACAGACTTTTCCCTAGAACTTCTGTGGTCTAGGGTTTTTCGGGGATAGTATGTTTATCTACAGATGTCTAAATTTAGATGTGCCTTTTATGTAACATGGCAAAAGAGAAGTACTTAAAATTCTATAAGATGCAGTTATTTCTTAAGCATTTTTGTTTGTTTTAAATTGACCTTAAACCATCAGGAATTTTCCTGCTGAAGTAATGCCTCAGGATAT
Organism: Micronycteris hirsuta; assembly: GCA_004026765.1. Classification (NCBI taxonomy): domain Eukaryota; kingdom Metazoa; phylum Chordata; class Mammalia; order Chiroptera; family Phyllostomidae; genus Micronycteris; species Micronycteris hirsuta. The sequence goes on along the minus strand of PVJI01004701.1, from coordinate 44,892 downwards.
TGTGAGTTTGTGCATATAGAAACATAATTTTTTATGCATCTCTCGTTCCATTTTAAAAGGTCATTTTGAAAGATGTATGAAGAGGTGTTTGGTAATTGGAGAAAGAAAAATGATTTTTTTTTCTATTGAACATTTAACCCCATAACAAGAGCTGCCTTTTCTATGGAAGGCGGTATTCTATTCTGAAAGTTCATATCGGAAACTCAAAAATCTGGATGTAGCTGTTTGGGCATTTTTAAGTACACTTTATGTCATTTTAGAAATAAATTGGAAAGATATTGAACTGCAATTTCAGGCATGTATAAAATTTAAAACCACTGCAAAAAAAGAAAGAAATCTCAATGCATGATAAAAGCTTATTTACAAAGACATTTTTCAATGTAGCAAACGACTTTTTATTAAATGTACTTGACCCAACATAGTGAATAGAAACCTCCCTTAAATTTTATAATTATTTTGTTCCTGTGTTAGCTGCTTTATCTCACTGCCTGCCTACTTGGCTTTTGAACCACCAATTTTACCTTTTTTTTTTTTTTACTAAAAAGTAAATGTGTAGGCAATTCTGATTGTTATGGTATAAGAATAAATGAAATGATTAGGGAAATTTTCATGTTCTGATCTTCACTATCCAGTGACATCATGATGAGGATGATACAAGAAACTGGTCAACTCTATATCCAGTATGAATGTTGGCATTTTATCCATTTAATAAGGACACATGTTGCCTAGAAACTAATTTTCTCAAAGGCTTAATTCATGTACTCCATGTAGATTGGCCAAACATTTTTACATGAAAGTTTCATTAAGGAATTATGATTCCATTTTTCACTTGTCTCCTCTGTCTAGTGTTGAAAGGGGAATTCTGAGTGTTGAAAGGGGAATTCTCAGAGATTTAAGAAAATAATTTTTGCATTACCATAAAAATGACTATAAAGTTAAAAAGGAAATAAACAGAAAATGAAAATGTATTTATTCATTCAGCAAACATTTGTTAAGAAACTACCTCTGCCTGGTATGTCTAGGCATTGGAGATAAAGCATTGAAAAAGACAGGATAAGCTCATGAAACTTACATGTAATAAATATTTAAAGAGAAGATTGGAATAATACAATAACCTATTGAGTTTTTCTAATATTGCTATGAGTCCTTCCACTCACTCACTCATCCAGGCAATATTTGCTTATGAGCTCATCAAAATTTTTATTATATATCCTAATCTCACTGTCCTCATCCAAAGTTATCATTTCCAATTACTCAAAGGAAATACAATTTTAAAAATTAAATGATGTCACATGTCATTTGAAAACCGAGTCAGAAGTATCCATTTCAGACCTTTGTTTTATTTTGCTATTTCTGTCCAACCCTGATAGTTTACTTTTGGGAAGGTGCATGTGAGAAGGACGAAGTATGAGATTGAAGAACAAAGCTTTGCAGACGAGTTCAAAGCAGGATCAGGCGAAACGTGGGCTGGAGGATACTAAACTTTCTATATGATGGCCATATTTTATGTGGTCTTAGTGAGCATGATAACTATTCACTGACTTCTATTAATAGATTTTTCTCAAGAGGAGGAAAATGTTGGATAGTCTTGCTGCTCAGACTTCATATGCTTTGTGGAGCATGCTTTTATAGATACTGTAAGAGAGAGGGGCTGGCAAAGCCTTCTGTGACTAGCCGCCTTCCAGTGATGAAAATTGAGGACCTGGTGAAGGATTTCAGGAAACCACTTAATTGACTCTCTTTTGAAGGAAAATGTATTTCAGAGGATAATAGCCTAAGACTTGACTCCACAGCTTCAGTGTAGATGAGAAATCCTTCTGGCTGAACTATATAGCGAATGCTCAATTACCTTAGCTCCTATTGAACCATATTCTAAACACCTTCTTTTGTAACCATCACCTTGCGCAGAGGTCTGTATTTTTAGCTTTAAGCAGAGCTCAAGCACTGTATTTAGACATCTGACTTGAAGACTAAAATTTGCTCAGTGAGCAGAACAAATGTTCAGAAAATAACATTTCAAGGTTAGAGTTAGTGTCCTGAATAAAACTCCTTTTCTTCTCTTTCACCCTATTGAATATAACATAAATAATGTACCCTGATGGGCTTTCAAGATTAAAAAGTCAGTGAATAACCATGAGCTTGGAGAAGGAAGAGGGAGAAATTAAAAATTGAAGGGGCTTCTGTTGAACAACTATTTGCCTGAAACTAAGTACATGTTTTAGTCCTCATTCAAGAGGATTATGGATCTTAAAAGGATTTTAAAAAATATATAGTAAACCTTTTAGAAGAAGAGCTAAAAATGAGCCTACAGCCAACTTAAGAAATATTGAAGGAGCATACACAAAGTCATTATAATATTCCTCTCAGAATGCAGAGAGGACTGTTTAAATATTGTTTATGATTAATTGAGGTAATTATAGTTATCAATTTTTGATCGTTTACAGTATGCTAGTCATTGTGAGAGGGTCCTTTGTATAACTGACCTTATTTAATGTTTACAGTAATTCTATGAAATGGACCTTGTCAGCCACATTTTATAAATGAGAAAACAAAGGCCAGGACATTTGGTGACGTTCCTAGGACTGTATAGTTAGTGAGTGGTAATCTATTATAGATATTGCTCATGAAAATCCCCAAATGGTGCCCAAGATACCCTAGTGTTGAAAAATAAAGCTATTTCACTGCCTTGGGGAATAGATGAGAGTGCTACATCATGATTATTATCCTTAAACAAGGTGTTGCAAGGCCCTAGGAGCCTTTCCAGAAAGGGAAGTCATGCATTTCCACTGAGGGAAAGTGATCATCAATTGGTGAAACTTCTTCAAGGATTCAGACCACTTGGATTGTGCGTGACTTGGTGAAGAACTTATCCCTTTGTATCCCAGGAGGCACAAGGGTATTACTGTAACTGCATTTCACAGTGGGGCCATACATAAGTGGGTGTGGGCGTTCCCTCGTCTTTGCTGCCTGGTGGAGGGGATGGGCTTCACTTAGTACAACCCAATCTCTGTGAGAACAGCACCAGTGAGAGCCTACAGGTATTTGCATGATCACAGGTTCTCATTCTTGGGACTGGGGCTGAAGGAAATATTGGCAATTCTGGATAACTTTTAGGTACTGCATTTAGAAAGGAATAAGGAATGTGTGAAACCCTTTGACCCTATTCTGATTTCTGGTTTCCTAATACTTAAAGTACACAAGGAGATATTCCCTACTAGGGCATAGGAATAATGTAAGATGAGAGAGAGGAAATCAAAGGTAAGTTTGGAGATTTATTTTTAAACTTGGTGAAATACCAAGTTCATGTGGCACAAAATATAACAGTGGGATGACCATTATTTGATAAATTGATTGTAATTCCTCCTTGAAGAATGGGTTGTCAGTACGCATGAATCTAAAACAGAGATTTTAAAATACTATGATATAATTCTATTTAGTTATATATAATTCTATTTACTTTTTCAGAACTCTATTATTGTATATTTTATATATTCAGATAGGAATATTCAGCCTGGGGAAATTAAATAATTTTCTCAAAGGGAAACAGTAGTAAATAGCAGAATCAGCTATCTAATATTTTGAATTTTAGAAAAATATTAAAAACAAATCAAAACACTTCCCCTTTATTTCTGTGTTTGTGGAGTATTCCGTCTGTCCCTCCACCTCAGCCCAAATGAGGAGGTAGAAAAACAACATTACTGTGTCAGTTAGACAGAAGTCTATCCAAAACCTGTGTCACTAATTCCCAAGTTGGTCAGCTTCCCCAGGCTTCCTCTTCCTGCGTGCTGCTATGATTCGATGTACGTGAATAGAAAGCCGTCTGGGAGGAGCCGCGTTAATGATGGCTAATTTCATAATGCAAGGTTCTGAGACAGTTTTTACTGTTGTCTTCATTCATTTTTCTGTTATTTCATTTTATGATGATATAATTAATTATTTAATAATTAAAAATTTTTCCTTTAGAGTCAATAAAGTATGAATTTTTTTTAGCATTTACAAATAACATGTAAATTACCAATTTAAATGCACACACATATATACATATCTATTTTTAATTAAACGGTGGCCATCCAATGGCTGGAATCCTGACACTCTGGGACCACTTTTATGTAGTCGGATTATGTGTTATGACTTTCAATTCAGAAAACATGGCCTCGGTTATGTATTCAATTGTGTACTTTTTTCTAATTCTCTGTAAGCCTTTATTTCATCTTCCACCCTGGTAACTACAGAGGAGACAAACATCTTTTGTTCTTCCCCTTAATCTCATTTACTTCATGATTCTCAAAGTAATTTCAGGACTACCACAGGTGAACTATCTAGATTCCAAAAGAAATTTCTTCATGCTGGACATTGGTTTTGTAGTAACTTTGGGTTCTCCATTTACCAATTATGGAATCTTGGTCACTTAACCTAATGTTGTGGTAAATTAGTTTCCCCATCTGTAGTGCAGATGTGAGAAAATTTAACCCTCAGGATGGCTGTGAAAATTAAATGACTTAAAGTTTCAGGTGTGTGGTATTAAGGAGAGTATACAAAGACAAATTTCTTTCTTCTTCACTTGATTTAAATCCAACACTCACTGTAGTTATTGTCCCAGGTTAAAAAAAATGGCTTATTCATTTCACAAGTATACTGGATGTGGATTTCAAAAATCTGTTTTTAAGTGTACAGTAGGTTCCCCCTCATCCAAAGTTTCAGCTACATACAAGGAACTGTGGTTTAAAAATATTCAATGAAAAAAATCCAGAAATAAATAATTCATAACTTGTAAATTGCACGCCGTTCAAGGATCGGGATGAAATCTCGAGCTTTTATGCCCGGTCCACCCGGGACATGAGCGGTGCCCAGCGTCTCCGTGCTGGGTGCACTACTCGCCCCTTAGTCACTGGGTGCCCATCTTGGTCATCAGAGGGACTGTCCTGGTGTGGAAGTGCTTGTGTTCAAGTCACCTTACTTTTTAGTAATGGCCTCAAAGCACAAGAGTAGTGGTACCGGCAATTCAGCTAGGCCAAAGAGAAACCATAAGGTGATTCCTTTATGTGAAAAGGTGACAGTTCTTTTCGTAATAGGGTATTTTATCATCTCACTTCATCACAAGAAGGGTGAGTACAATACAGTAAGATATTTTAAGAGAAAGAGAGACAACATTCAGATAACTTGTATTACAATATTTTGCTATAATTGTTCGATTTTATTACTAGTTGTAATCTCTTATTGTGCCTAGTTTATGAGTTAAACTTTATCATAGGGGTTTATGTATAGAAAAACATTGTGTATATAAGGTTGGGGTCTATCCATGCTTTCAGGCATCCTTTTGGGGGTCTTGGAACAAATCCCCTATAGATAAGGGGGGACTAATGTATCTGAATCTCTCTGTGGAGTAACTAAGATGACCAGATGACAATCTTTTCTAGATGAACATGAGGTGATTTCACTCTTAATCATCTATTTGCCAGGCAGGCTTCACTTTATCGAAGAGTAAAATATAAAATCTGCCAGGCCGAAGTAGCAATAAAATAAAATTCTTGAAGCCAAAAGACCAAATAAAGGGCATTGAGATATGTAAGAAGTTTCTGGAACCCTTGAAATGTGCTGCAAAATGTTTAAATGTCTTCAGATTTATGAAGTATTTTTTGGTTTGCTGCTCAAAGTAGGAAACTTGGTCAAAAGGAAAAGATAAAAAGAAGAATGTAAAATTTCTCTATACTCATATCATTCAGAGGTAACCACTTTTCACATTCTAGGTTCTTATTCTAGTCTGTTTTCTACTGAACATTGCAGATCCTCAAACAATGGCATTTTGTTTAAAGTCATTTTTTTCCCTAATATTGATGAGAAATAAAAAACTCAATTCTCCGCTGGATCCACTGTCTGTGTGGAGTTTGTGTCTTGTCCCCATGTCTGAGCGGGTTTTTTCCCAGGGCTGCAGGTGCCACCCGCATCCCGGAGCTGTGCCTGGGAGGGAGTAGGGTGTCCCCATTGTCCCAGTCGGAGTGAGTATGTGGGTGTGGGTGTGACGAGTCCTGTCCAGCGTGGGTCCCACCTTGCACCCTGAGCTGCCGGGAGAGGCTTCAGCAACCATGACCTTGAACTGAAATAATCAGGGTAGAAAAGAATTCTCTTACTTGTTTTTAATTTCATCTTTCTTAAAGGTGTGCATACCTCACACCTATTTGAATGTTTAATAGTAGCAGTATTTGGGTCTTTAGAATTTAGATGTTTGGTGATGTTTTTGTGACCAGAAATATGCACTGGGAACTTAACCCTTGTTTATGCCGTTAGCCTGTGGTGGAAGTGGCTTCAAGCTGCAGTTTCCAAGAGCCTGTTGAGGACGTTAAGTGAGGACTTACTGTTTGTGGATAGGTTTCATGTATGAGATGTATGTGTGAGGGTAAGAATGGGGTGCGTTTGCATTTCAGGATATGGATAATAATACATATGTGGTGTTGTATCTTTTTACCTTACTTAACGTTATATTATAAACATTTTAATGCCATTAAATATTTTCAGTATCATGACTTGTAGACGTTATAATTCATCATATAATCATACCATAATTTCTTCTATTTTCCCCCTATTTGGGGCACATATGGAATTTGCAGGTGCTCAGCAACATTTTAAAGTAAGTGTGATGGACATTCATTGACGTAAGTCACCATCCACATCCCTGTCATTATTTTTTCCTTTAGAAATTATTCTGAGAAATAGAGTCTGTCTCAAGGAGCGTGAACTTTATAAAGGATTCTTGATACACTGTCACAGTTTTTTTCCAGGAAAGGTGTACCAATTTACACTCCTACCAGTAGTATAGGAGAGTGCTTTTCACATTATATATGCTTGTCATCATCATATATTAGCATCAATTGATAGAAAAAATGTTAATCTGTTACAATTTGCATTTATTTGATTACTTACAAAGTTGAATACTGTGTCATTATGTTTATTGAGGAATACACACACACACACATCCTGATTGGTATCCCTTTTTTTTTCAAGCAAGTACTAGATATGTTGTGGTCCAATCTCAAATTTTAAAAATCTATTTGGATGTATGTCAATAAGCAATACCTTGATTAAAAATAATTACTTTAACAGCAAGCATAATCAAATGCTTAAAACAGTGTAAAGAGACTACATTTGGGATTCTTTCCTTTGAAAGGCGCGCTGCATGATACTATGTTGATAACATTTTCATACCTCCTTTATGCTGGGCGATTGGTAATTTTCTTGTTTACCTTGAGTTGCCCAACGATGTCATACTAGCAACTTTCCAACCTGCCACCACCTGCTTTTGTCATCAAAATCGAAAGCTATAACCGAAAGGAAGGATTGTGTTCACACGCTCTATAATCTCCCGACCCTGCAGAACTGAAATGGATAAACTCGAAGACACATTTGAGGACTGAAGCTCCAGTCAGCATGGAGTGTGAGGCTGGAGAGAGTTTCTTTTCCAAGTAAACACTAGCACAGTTGTGCGCCCTCACAAGGAAGACACCAACTCCAAAAAGTATGGCATAGTTTCCACACTAGTGTTACTATAATTCTGAAGGTTCCCACATGGACAAAACCAAAGGGGGGTAGGATAGAGGATGGGAAGTGGGCTAGCTGGGGTGGGGGGACCCGTGGGGGGGAAATGGAGACAAATGCACTTGAACAACAATTTTTAAAAAAGTTCCCTTCTACACAGTCTGTTCGTACATTTTTATAAATTCTAAAGGAATCAATAGTAATTACAGAATTCTCCGTGTGTGTACGTGTATATTTTAAGTGGTTTTATTAAGTATGATTTTTTACAAAGGTGTTAGCTTATTTTTCCAGGATGTCATATTTGGTGCCTACAGGGATCAGCTTTGAAACGTTTCTATTAAATATTTCTAATTTGGGTGAAATTAAGTTTTTATAGGAGCGAAATGTGGTCCAATTCTGCAGCAGATTGAAGGATAAAACTGGATTATATGAAGAGAGGTTTTATAAAGTATTTCTTAAACCTTAGAGGAAGTTAATAAAATAATTTTATTGAATTCAAACATGACTCAGCTTCTAATATTAATTTCGTAAATAGGAAAAAGGTAATTCAATTTTAAAATGTCTTCATTTTAAAGGTTAACTTTATTATGATTATTTAGCTCATAGGGAAATTTACTTTTTACCTCTTTTAAAGCCTAACTCTTTTTTAATCGCCACGCAGTCAGAGGGCTTCCTGTGTCCCGCGTTCCATCTTCAACCCCGACTCTGGGCCGAGGGTCTAACGGAGAGGATACAATAATGACCTATATATCTGGAACACTAGGTAATAAGCCCAATTACTTGATCACAATCCATATTCTGATTTGTAGACAGCTCAGTTTTTATATCTGGTTTTTAGCCAGTGCTGACATGGAACAGAGTTGACTATTTGAGAGGAATTTCATTTGTCCGTTTTAATCATGATTCTCTCCAAATGTGCTCAGAGATGTTTTCATGGCTAATTTTCAAAAACTAAATATATTAAATACTTTCTTTTGCTTATTTCTTACTGTAAAATCTTATGTGTTCGTTTTAACAGGATTAGAAAACTCTGGGAAGTAAAATGAAAAAAACGTATATATCAATAGAGAATTCTTATAAACGTGTTGGCTGATACTCCAGAGTCTATTCTATATAATTGATACTTACTTGGTTTTACAAAATGGGATGAAAGTACTCGGTCATTTGCTTGTTACACTGAATATCATGTCTTTGACATTGCACACTTTATAAATGTCATTACCTTTTTTTTGGCAATTAATACCTAGATCATGTTAGCCTGCAGATGAATTTTTATGACCCAAAAAGTGTTTGCCAATCTTTTGAAAAAAGATTTCCCATAAAAAATATCTAGATGTCTACTTTCTCTTGAAAGATGGGAAGCTCCGCACTGCTCCTAATCTGCCTGGCACAGTGCTGGGAGCCCGCTGTGGCTGCCGATGGCGGCCGGCCTTCGCTGAGCCTGCACTGTGCACTCAGGGCAGCCCCCTCCCAGCCTCCTTCACTCCTCCATGGTCCTACCTGACCCTGAAGCCAGCTGAGCTGCAAAGCTAGTGGTTTGCCTAGGGTCTCGGTTCTCAATGCCAGTCAATCCCCACACCATTGTTCATGTCCATGGGTGATACATATATGTTCTTTGTCTAACCCCTATAATGCTCTGGAGGGTGTTACTGGCACTGAGTAGGCCAGTCTCCTGGGTGCGGGGCGGGGTGGGGGGGGTGGTGGTGTCTAATAACATGAACAACAGGGCTGCACCCGGAAGAATTTTTCCTGTGTCCTGCATTTTCAGATATCCCTCTGGATATGGATATGGGTGAAATACCTGTTTATAATGATCTGAACTTGGAAACAAAATCTGTTGCACATAAAAATTTGTATTTTTTTCAATTTTAGTGTGCACTGAATTTTCTAGGATTACCACTACCATACGCTTTCCCATTTTATTATTAGAAAGTTTACTATGAATTAATTTTTTGCCATTTGGAAAATCATGTCACCAACACTACATAGCTTATGGTGCCTGAATAACCAATACACACAGCATTAACATGTGTGTTTGAAGTTCCCTTGTGCGATATAGAAAAAAGGAAGTGTTGAGACTCCTCTAAAATCTTTTATGAATAAGGAATAGTTCTCAGTTCCTAGGAGAGAATATTAGTCATTCATTATGGTTTTTTTTTTGTTTTTGTTTTTGTTTTACTTCTGTAGTCTGTAGTTTGCCTTAGCAAACTACTATCTGGACTTTGGTTCATCTTATTTTCCTTTTATTTTATCATGTGCCTGTCAGTCTAGTTCATTGTTTCTTCAACACTAGATTTTATTCTGAAGTCTGTTCAACCCTCCAATCTTTGACTTTCCTACCTTTCTGGTAAGGACTGTCCTCTTATTACTTCTCCTCATCCATGTTTACTCATTGGTAGTAGGACAGACATTGGGGGACTTTCTAAATGTGTGAATACTCATGCCTGAGAGCACCTTATGATTTATTTTAAAAATACTATATAGAGGTTGAATTTAGAACCTGTGAGTTTCATTTTAGATTAGCAAAAGAGGCATTGCAGAATATTTGATTTGAAAGTGGGGCTTTGTGCTAAATAAGCTTAATATTCTAGGTGAACATGGAGGATACATGTAAGTCCTAAAGAGGCTTCCAGAAAGACATTGCATAGAACTAATTAGTGCCAAGTCTTATAGGCTAAAGAAATATGCCCAAGGATTTCAGAGAGAGGCAAGTCGGTATGTTTGAGGGGGGAGGAAGCTGGCTGCACAGTTTTAGAGAAGGGGAGGATGAGGGTAGTTCTCCTTCTTTTTCATTTTTTTCTTCCCTTCCTTCTGCTGTGGAACCCTGTACCTGTTCTTTCTCCTTCTTTCATGATACAGATGCTACAGATGTGCATGAGAGGGATTAAAGCGACTTGGTCATGCATGTGATGTGTTGATTTTAGGTATTTGGTCTCACCCCAAACTCAGACAAGTACAAAGATGTGACCTTGAGGACTTAGAAGCACGTAGCTGTTGCTCCTCAGGGAACATTGTAGGCGGGATCTCAGAGTTAGGCATCAGTTGCATTTCACTTCATTATATTGCATTTTCTTGGCTCTAATTAGAAAACAAACCTAAGGAGAGAGACAACAGGTACAGTAGCTCACCAAAGGGTTTCCCTTAGCTGTTACCAGTGAGTGATGCCGAACGGGGTGGGGAGGAGGTTGCTGAAAAGGGAAAGGTGGCGGTAGTGAATTGCTAGTTCTCTTAACCTGCCTCAGTTGACCAAATTGAAGTCTTTTGGTGACACCGTCATCACATGTGAACATATGAAAACTGTTCCGAAGGAACATTTTCACAGCCAATAAGAGGCAAGGGTTAATGAGCCTTCAATGATGATTTGGTTTTCTGACATTCTTTTTCTTCATGCCATAATCCTCGCCTGTGGTAGAAAATGCACTTCCAAGTGATTATTCCAGATTTCATGCAAATGACACCCATACAGGAGCTCAGAAAATTGCACGTTGTAGGGTGCTGGGGTGACGGTGTTTCGTATGTTGCAATCTTTTGCAGTTGTGCCAACATGTCAAAAGTACTTTATCATTGAAATCTGTCTTAGCCTCTGTATTTTCTTCTTGTTTATTGCAGGTCTTTACACCTGGGGGGCAAAAAATAACAGTTCATAGCTTCTTCATAGGACGTTTATTTTTCCCTCACCCAGAGGCCTGCCTCCATCTGCTGCATTGTCCTATGTTTTAATTGTAAACTTCAGAGGAAGACAATGGTCTGAGCCAGGGCTCCAAGTCGTGGAAGTTTCTATATCTGGTAAACTGGCTCCATTCCAGGGCAGAATAATTTATCAACAAATGAAACACCAGCTACTTCCCACACATCTTCTGACTGCATTAAAAATCACTCCCCTTCCCACCTCCCTGAATGAGTTTGCTTAGAGTATGCAGCTGACAGACATTCTCTCCTCCTCCTCCTCCTCATTTTGTTGAATGCTGGTTTCTGTAGTCTATCAGGCTTCTTATTAATAGTAATAAAGTGTTCATTCATTAACTGTCTCATGCTTAAGAGCTAGCTACCGTCACTCTCTTTCCCCTCAAGTTATGCTGTTTTTATAAAGCTGTGCTGTAGCAGGAAAGTGAGCTGGAAAACTGATTTTGTGTCTGAAGCATCAGGTACTATTTAACCAGAGGGAGGGACTGATAAAATTAGCAAGTTGACTAACCACTTCCTTTCCTGGTGGCTCTTTAATATTATAACGGATACAGAAAAGTTCAGAAGGACTGGGCTAGTTTTCGAAACCACAGCACACTTTGGCAAGGAAGGGATGCACAACAGAACGGGTAAGTTTCTTTCTTTTGATTTTTTTTTTAAAGAGAACCGTGAAAAGGGTATGGGGGTGGGAATTTTTAAGTTTGACTATGCAAATAGTCTTTAGTAATTTGTAGGCTGTGAAAAAATAAACCTCTAAGGAGGAGGGAAGCAAAAGGTTTTGCAGTTAACTGCAGGAGCTTCAACAACAAACCCATTAGCGTGATTCTGGGAATCTCTTTATTGTTCCAGATAGACAAGATTAAGACATTCTGGGGGGAGGGCTCTCGTACTAGGGAGATTTTTAATAAAGGTTTCTACACTCTCAGTTCTCAAAACCGAGACTGGAATTGTCAGCAGAAGCACTGACTTAACTGAACCAGAGTGTCCCTCTGGATCTTGAAACAGCTTAAGATCTTCAGTGTTCTTCTTGGTGGTTGAAGTTTTTATTGCTTTTAATTTTTTTATTGTGGCACATCTCATACACAAAGAGAAGGAGGGTGAACAGCACATAGATTTTCATGCACCTATCACACAGCACCCAGCGTGGTGAACTCAGGGCTCACGTTTCATCCACACCACCACGGCGCGCCCCCTCGCTGCAGTGAGTCTAGTTGAATTACGATACACTATTTGAAACTTACCCATTGAGAACATCGAATGAAACAGGCCTAGAACCCCCTAAAGGCTCATACCAGTTCAGTCATATAAGTTTTAGAGGAATACTGTTACAGAAAACTCGGTTAGGAGTCCGAGAAAGCAAGACCAAGTTTCTGATGGTTGTTTTACTGCTGTGAGAGGGAATGAGGACAGCAGTTAAGATCATGAACATTGTTTGGGGTCAAATTTTGTCTCCATTGTAATCCAGCGACCATGTGGAAATTTCTTAACCTTTCTATACCTTGGTTTCCTCGCTTGAAAGTGAAGGTTATAATACTACTGATCTTTCAAGGGTAGGCGACAACAAGACCACGCCCGGAAAGACTTCGCAAACTGCGGAGAACAGAGTGCTGCTTACTGCAGGCCAGCCACAGAACTGTGTGCTGAAATTAATAGAGAGTGAAGACCAGATGCGTTTAAGCAGAAAGCCAAGCCTGCCTTGGGGCACCGTTGGCTGTCTTCTGACCATTGTTTTTCTCTTAATTATTTATTTGGTCATGTGAGGCTAGGAGGAGTCCCCACCGAAATATCTTACTTGCTAGTGGGCCCCTGGAAACCCCTGTTCCTGCTCTTCCCCTCGCCCCGCCCCCAGCTCTGAGTTAACTCTGAGGAATTTGCCTATCTCCTCCCTTTGGGCGTGAGGGAGTAAAATTTGTCTAAGCTCACAGATCAAGGAGTAGTTGATGTGAGGGAAGAGTCCTACGCCCCTGGAATCCCTGGGGTGGGGGGGTTGCCTTTTTTGGGTTCAGGCAAACCAGCTGGGCCTGAGAGGCTGCCTCACATCTGAGATCTTGTTCTCTCCTCTCTGAGACGGAAGTCCCCAGGCTTGCCTCAGCCTTCCAGGGTTGCAAGCTGCCCAGACTTTTTTTTCTTCTTTTCATTAGTAATGAAGATGGTACAACTCTGAAGATGGCAAATGGGGAGGTGAGAACCTTTCGTAGTTTATTACTCCTCTACCATATTAATAAAAATACTAATGGATGCTATTTATTGAGCATTTACTACGTGCCTGGCACTGCATTGGGTGATGTTCTCATTTAATCATCCTAATGTCCCTATGTGGTGACACTTACTGTTAGTGTCATCGTTTTATATACACAGGGAAGCCGGGGCGTGGAGAGACTAAGCAATTTACTTTCATTGCCCGGCTAATAAGAGACAGCCAGGATTTTTTTCCGGGTCTTTTTGACTTAACCACTTCTTAGAGCATTTGTCCATAACAAATCAGTTTATGCATACATGTGCAATCAAAAATGTATACGTGATTTTGCTCTTGGCCTTCCTGAAGGTGAAAATCATCAATATTCCTTTAAAGCAAGCTGAATGGAAAAGCTTTTGTCTAGCAATAGCTTTCCCACCATGAATTTTCATAATGGCTAATTATAAGTTGTAAATTTGTCATAAATCTTGACAAATACAGAGGCTGGTGGGGCCAGGGGTAGAGTTACCACTGTAATCAAGCAAATATTGAACTGAGAGGGTGAAAAAAAGAAATGCTTTTTTAGTAAATTAACTATGCCTCAGTGGCGGATTTTGTTCTTAAGGCCATTTGTCTCTCTTGAGTCTCTGTAAACGATGGGCGAAATTCATCTAAGTCAATTTTCAGGAACATGCAGTGCTGTTGTAAAACAAATGATAAACACTGATGCGCTGCAGAAATAAGAATTGGCTGCATCTTCTGGGAGGTGCTGGAAAGAACTGGGGCATGCACAGTCAGACGTTTTAGAAACCTGGAACTGACTTTTAGTGCTTTTTCTTTTAGATTACTGGTGCAACTGTAAAAATAGAACCAAGTGTGTGAACGAAGGGAGAGGTTAATTTCACAACTTTGGAGAAATTTTTCCCCTCCAGTGGAGTAATGGTGCTTTCAAAATGTTTTCTTTCACTAAAAAGGACACTGGCTGGAATAACCAGTTGAAAATGAAAACATTAGATATAAAATGATCTCCTTACCGGGCAATCTGATACAATCGGCAGCCTTGAAGCTTTCCTTCATTGACTACAGTACTTTTGTTATCTTGGTAGGATCATCCAAGTTCACTTATAAAAACATGGGAAGAGATTTGAAATACTGCTCTCATTTTGCGGAGATGGGAGGAGGTAAATGGAGTTGAGGCTGCCAGTGGGGGCTGCCAGGGGTCGAGGAGTGCAGTGGGCAGGGTCAGTGTTATAAAGCATACTTGCGTCCTTAAATCTTTGAGAAGAAAAGAGGCTGTTTAGTACTGCCAATTATAAACCATTTTTTTCTAGAATTCTCTCACCACCCCTGATTTCACTGTTTTTTTGGGGGGGTCTCTAATGTTTATATCTCATAAGAACATACCATTCACAACTCGCAAAGTAGGATTCAAGATTGGAAATATCCATATTTGTCTGTGGTTCGAGACAAGTTCGGAAGTGCCATCTGTCTTGTCGGGTCCCCCTCTTTGTGCACTAGTGTCATTTATGATGGGCTTGGTCACCCCCAGATGACTTAATACCATGTCTTCATGCTTCCAGATCCACCTTTTCTGCCCTAATCTCTAACTTTCTCACTGCTTTACTGTCATTGCTGTTTGAATATTAAGTATTTTATAAAAGTCTTGAATACATAAAGCGTTATTTTTCCTCAAGGCAAGTTCTCTTTCTCTCTCTTTGCTTTCTTTTGGACATTTAGTCACCAATTTTTAATACTACTTGCCCCAGAGATTCAGAGATCAATAATCACAGCTTCTACTTTCCAAAAACTTACAGACTAGGCTAGTGGGTGAAACAAAGTTATATGAAGTCAGTGGAGCTGCAGTTCATAAAATACATTCTAGCTTCATTGGACTGACTACAATGGGAAAGGCAGTGTGTGTGTGTGTGTGTGTGTGTGTGTGTGTGTGTGTGTGTGTAAGAGCCCGAATTCTGAGATTAGACAGCCATGGTTCAATCCTGTTATTCTGTGATTTGGGGTATTTTACCCACATTCCTAAGCTTTGATTTCTTTACCTGTAAAATAATACTGAGCTCATAGGGGTGTTGTATGAATTATATGATAGAACTTATCTATGTAAAATATTAATATAGCATGATGTATATAAATTGGGGGGATCAGGGAAAGTCTCTCTCAAAAGGACTTCTCTTGAAGATGAGCCAGAATGACACAGAAAGATCCTTCTTGTCTCGGGGAACTGAGTGTGCCTAAGTGGTAAAGAATTTGGCTCATCTGGGAAAGAGAGTAAAGGCCAGCATGGTTGGGACATGTGAAAAGGAGAGAGTTGCTAGGAGGTGTCAGCCAGCAGCAGAGTGCAGACTGTGCAGGACCAGTAGGTCATAGCAGGGAGGCTGCATGTTTTTCTACGTGCAATCAGAAGTGATTGAAAGTTTGCACAGGGAGTTGCATGATCTGAATACTATTTTTAAATTAGTTGCAGAGTGGAGACCAAATTCTCAAGGAACAAGAGTAGACACAGAGAAACAGATTAGAAAACTCTTGCAGTAGATAGCCCAGAAGTGATGGGGGCCTGGACCAAATAGTGCCTGTGGGGATGAGAGCAGTGGACAGAGTTGAGAGAGCTTGTATTATCAGTACACTCAGTAAAGAATTGCATAAGAGGTGAGACTGAGGAAAGTGTCAATCTTGACCCTGACATGAGGAGCAGGGTCTAAGGAGATTTCGTGTATGATGATGGGGTCATTGGAAGAGGAGCAGGTGTGGACACCTCTCTTGAAATGCTTTAGAGACATTCAGCGGAATGTGCCAAGTAGGCAGCTGATGTCATACAGATGGAATTCATGGCATTAGATGCAATCACGTGGGGAGGTGATACGAAGTGAGAAAAGCTGAAGGCCCAGGACTCAACCATGGGAAACTCCAAAATTTGGAAGGCAAGTACAGAAGAAGTAGTCAGTGAAGGAGATGGGTAAGTAGTGGCCAGAGAACAGGGAAAACCAGGAAACAGAGTATTCGGGGGAAAGGCATAATTAGCTATATCCAATGCTAATTAAAAGCTAATAAGTTATCAAAAAAATTACAGGTTTTGGTAACATGGAGTTCATTGGCTGATAAGAATTAGGCAGAAAATTCAATTTCCTTAAAATATTACTGAATTTTAACATATTCAAAATTTTGCTATTAACTAATTGAATAAATGCATGAAAACTAATACTGTTTAAGAGTCATGTTTGTTTCCTAGTGGGAATACATTTATAAATTTCCTTATTTTATTTTCATGTAACTGTATAACATTCAAGGAAATGATGATAAAATATTTATGCTGGTCTAAATTCAGTTTCCTGTATTGTAAACTGCTTGAAATCATCACTTTCTTCATATTTATGTTCCCAATGTCATGGCCCCTGGGCGCTGCTCCTGGGGACGTCTCTGGGGGTGGGAGGGTTGCCATTCACACAGTGGTTCTCAACTGGGGGCATTTTCATCCTCTAGGGGGCATTTGGCAATGTCTGGAGATATTTTTGAATGTCACAACTGGAGGCAAGGTATGCTACTGTATCCTAGTGGGAAGTGGACAGGGATGCTGCTAAATAGTCTGTGGTGCACAGCGCCACTTCCTGTCACAAGGAATTATCTGACCTGAAATGTCAGCAGCGCCGAGCCTGATATAGACTCTGATGCAGACGAGCTCAGTGCCCACTGTGAAGCGCTGGCTGCAGCAGTTAATTCACAAGCGGTTTTCTGCAAGGGAGTGGGGATCTCTCACAGTGTTCTTCATTGTCTGTCAATAGTTTACATAGTAATAGTCTTTGGATTTCGTTTGCATCTTGAGACTTAGTGGAAAACAGTGAATAAATACAAGTAAAGTGTGTTTCTATAAACTTCCTCTGGGGAAGGAATTTTCAACAGAATTCATCTATATTGTTAGGAAAAGAGGGTAGTGCTCCACCCAATGGATGTTAGGCTTTTTACATCAGAGTGGGACCCTTTAACTAGAATTACTTCCTCTGATAAAGTATGTCTTAGGAACGTTTAATATTAAAAAAATCATTAAAAAATGTATTAGATTGGTTTAAAAAACCCTATAAGGACCCAATTCTTCATTTAAAAATGAATATTTTATTTTTATTTTATTATTAAAGTAGTTCATATATCTAAAGTTGTATGTATGTGTGAATATAATAAATTCTTAGGCACTCATAACCAACTTAGAAATTGAATGAACTATTATCAATGAAGCCTCCTGTGTGACTCCCTGCCCCCCCCCAACTCCCGGGAAACACAATTCTGAACTTTCATTGGTTTCTTTAATTTGTGTTAACATTTTATTGCATATATACATTTACCTAAACAAGGTATTAGATTAAGTTTTAAAAATGCCTGTCCATAAAATTAGACCATTCAAAATAGATTCAATTAACTTAAACAGAATGCCTGAAACTGTAAAACTCCTAGGGGAAAACTTTATAATATTGGTGTTGGCAATGAGTTTGTGGATATAACACCAAAGACATAGGCCACAAAAGCAAAAATAGATGAGTGGAAGTGCATCAGACTAAACAGCTTCTGCACAGCAGAGAAATTAATCACCAGAGTGAAAAGGCAACTACAGAATAGGAGAAAATATTTGTAAATCATGCATCTCATAAGGGGTTAATATCCAAAATATATAGGAACTCCCACAACTCAATAGCAAAATAAAATAATAATACTAATAATTATAAATAATCTGATTAAAATGGGTAATGGACTTGAATAGATATGTCATCAAAAAAGAGATACAAGTGACTAATAGGTATCTGACAGGATGCTTGAGATTGCTAATTATCAGGGAGATACAAATAAAAATCACAATATGTCACTTTACATTTATTAGATGGTTAGTTAAAAAATCATAAATTACAAGTATTGGCAAGGAAGTGGAAAAATTGGAACCGTTGTGAACTATTGGTAGGAATTTAAAATGGTACAGCTGCTATGGAAAATAGAATGGAGATTCCTCAAGAAATTAGAAATAGAACTATCATATGTTCCAGCAAGCCCACTTCTGGGTATTTTTCCAAAAGAATTGAAGTCAGGATTTTTAAGAAATACTAGCATTTTCCCCTGGCTGGTGTGGCTCAGTTGATTGAACACTGGCCTGTGAACCAAAGGGTCGGTCGCCTGTTTGATTCCCAGTCAGGACACATGCCTGTTTTGTGGTCCAGGTCCCCAGGAGGGGGCGTGCGAGAGGCAACCACACATTGATGTTTCTCTCCCTCTCTTTCTCTGTCTCTTCCCCACTGTCTAAAAATAAATAAATAAAATCTCAAATAAATAAATATTAGCATTTCCATGTTAATTGCATTGTTTAGTAGCCAAGAGGTAGAAACAACCTGCTTCTCCGTCAACAGAGGTGTGGGTAACGGAAATGTTGTTATAAGAGAACATTTTGATGGTGGCGGATGGGAGATGGTTTGTGGGGATAAATGAAAAAAGTGCGAGGCTACAGTACTACAAATTGGTAGTTAAAGAATGGTCAGAGGGTAGTTAAGTACCACATAGGGAATATGGTCAAGAATATTATAAGTACACATGGTGTCAGGTGGGGGCTAGACTTATCAGGGGTATCACTCATAAAGTATGTAAATGTCTAATCATGGGGTTGTACACCTGAAATGAATATAATATTGTATGTTAACTGTAAGTTAAAAATAAAAAAGAAATATTTGACACATACATACCGAAAAAGAAAGAAAATGTGGTGTCTATACATTGGAAAATTATTTAGTCATAAAGAAGAAGGAAATCCTGTCATATGCTACAACAAGGATTCACCTTGAATACGTTATGCTAAGTGGGATAAATCAGTCACTAAAGGATAAATACTGCCTGAATCCACTTCTATGAGGTATCCAAAGTAGTCAGACTCATGTAAAAATAGAGCAGAATGGTGGTTGCTGGGGACTAAGAGAGGGGGAAGTGGAAGTTGCTTTTATTATTATAGAGTTTGACTCTATAGAGTTTGACTCAAGCAAGATGAAGAAGTTCTACAGAGCTGATGTATAACATTAGGCTTATAGTTAACACTACTGTACTGTTGTATTTGTTGAGAGTAGATCTCATTATGTATTTTTTTTACCACAGTTTAAAGTAATATCTATACCTAATGACTATACCTAATATCCTAATAACTATAGGATATACTAGCAAAGGGAATGGTGGAAAGAATAAAACAAGCTCAATGACTGTTTGAGAAATGTAGGCAGCTGACTGGAAAGCTTCACACTAGGGGTGGGGACAGTGGCACCATTAGAAGTGGACATTTTCTGTGCCTGTGCCTATGGATAAAGGAGGACCCTAAGATCAAGATGGCAGTGTTTTAAACATGGGGGTAGAATGGGAGTTTTACTAACAGAAGCACAGAAGGGGTCAGTGGACAAGAAATACACAGAGTGAGGCTGGATTGGCTGCTCTGTCTTCCTTCAAGAAGGTTGAAGTACCAGGTTCATTGTCTGGCCTTGACCTTGCGATGCCAGCAGGGCATCTAAGAGTTTGCTCTCTGAGGCATTTCCAGATATCCAGTTAGGGATGTAGCCATTGTTGAAATGGCAGAACAGATGGGTATTTGAGAGTCTTTGTATGGGGTTCAAGTTGAAGGCACATAAAGGAAGAGGAGTAAAAGGGATATTAAGTTTGGGGAATGGCATGGGTAATGGTGGGATTTAACAAGAAACATCATAACCTTTTTCCATTGGTCTTTGCTTATTTTTATTTTAAAATCCTCTATTAATTTATTTTGATCATATATGCTGCTTCTGCCTTTCTGTCTTTACAATGTGCATTATTGGAGTGGATGCTCATTAAACATTAGGTTGGATTCTTGGGACAGGAAATGTTATATGGTTTGAAAAAATGTGATATTGTTTCATTTGGAATTTTTATATGACTTGGAACAAGTCTTTGGTCATAATCAGAAAGTGCGTAATTATCAGAAGCACCAGAAGTTGTGTGCGTACTAGGTGACATGTGACAACAGCAAAGTTTGTTTCTGGAGTACCAGTCCCCTTAGTGTAGGTTTCTTTTCCCTAAATTTTCTACTCTTTAAAATAAGAAGTTGGTCCAGGTAACGTGTAAGATCATTCAAGAATATCTTCTCTGCCTTTTCAGCATCTCTCCCTTCAACCTCATGAGCCTCTTGCCTGCCCTTTAGGGCCTAAGCCTGAGGGATTTTACTCACTTTTTCCTCCCTTACACCAAAGTTCAATGTCACAGTTCTGCATTCCCTTTTCTCAGAGGCCTGCTAGTTAGCAATGCCAGTGTGTTAAGTCTGTGTTATTCACAGTAGTTCACAATAGCTATTATTGGCCTAATGTATTCACTCCCAGATGGCATCTTCACTGGGGCCTTCATTGCCTGCACCTAAAGTGATGCTTCACGGTGGACCATTCGAGTACCACAGCAGATGTGAGCCAAACAGGTCTGGGTTAGTGTTATTTATTTTCACAAGTACTTTTTCAGTCCATATTTGTTTCGGACCATTAGAAGCTTACGAAAGACCTACATTTTATTACTTGAGATGATTTTCAAAAAAAATTTTTGCTTTTCTACTGATTAACATTCTTTTATTCATTGTGTACTTGATCGGTGAGGTTCCTAAGTCACCGTTGATATGATCATGTTGCTACAGAGGATACTCTTAGACAGATGCCACACGTGCTAGATGCTTTCAGTATTCCATATAAAAAGTTACAAAAACAAACAATTCACCTGCTATTTTAGGTTTACCTATAGGAAAACTAAACTTTGATTTGAAACACCGTACCAGAATTTCATGGTTTTGTAATAACGTCATGAAAGAAAACCCGGTAGGTGGTAGAGAAACTATTTTATATTTACCGTTGAGATCACATCTGTTAGATTCAAAATGGTAAAAGTTAGATTTTAAACTTTTTGGGGGCCCAGCTTGTTTCCAGTTTCCAAAAGAATACGGATATTTGCATCATTAAAATTCTGCTTATTAATAAAAACTGAGCTGAGATGATGGCGAAAGGACAGCCTCAGGTGTGTCGCTCTGCATGTTTAAGGGGTATTTAATGTTTATGCAAGACTTTTTTTAAAAAAATTATTTAAAAAAGTTATTAGCACCTTGGTTGTACAGCTCCTAAGATTTTTTTTTTTTTTGTAACACTGCATAAAATTTCAAGCCTTGTTTGCTTCAAAATCTGACCTACTTAGAAAAGTTCTGATAATTCCAGTGTAATATATTCCCTCAGTGTGTAAGCGCCTTTGGGTAATGTATTGGAGAGGCGAGTAATCTCATCAGGCAGCGTAATGGACCCTATCACATTTCGAGATATGTTTTTTCCTATTACTTCTGCTTCAAATTTAGTTCTGTGTTTAATGATACCACACTTTCCTGGCAAGGGTACTTTTCCAGTAGTTTAACTCTCTTTGCATACAAATGGTGTTTGGGGTCTGGTTGCCATTGTAGATTTTTTTCCTCGAAATAAGGTGACATAATTTGATTTTTTACAGTCAGAAAAAAAGAAAGGGTTCATCTTGAGAGGTTAGAGAAAGAAAGGTTGTCACTGAATAAAGCACACGGCTTGACACAATTTGAAAAATCAGTTGGTGCCAGCTGGAGAAAGCAGGACAGACTCTCACTTGGTAGAAACGTAGGACTGGCCTGGTGGGAATGGAAACCTCCAGGATCAGGCCCTGTGGGACCTTCAGTGACGGTGCACAGAGGGGAGGAAGTCAAGTCACCTTCACCTGAGCACCTTTCCCTGCTGAGCCTAGGGAGCTGCAGGCTTTAGTCAAACATGTCAAAAATCGAAGCCTCCTCCAGAGACTGTTGCCATGTACAATATTCATATTATCTAGACTCTTAAATCCCAAGAAACATGAAACAACTTTCCTAGAAACTCAGATATCACCCTAAAATTCAGGACTTCCTCCTCCTGGGGCTGTGTCTCTCCAGGTATACTGACTTTTTCAGGTAGTGTCAAGGGTGAAATCTGATTTTCACAGGTGGACAGCTCCCTTTTAAAAATACACACAATAAATGCAAAGACCTATTAAAAGCAGGTTGCATAAGCCATTAAAATATATTTAATAATATTTAAAACATTTTATCTATACTAAGTGGAAAAAGATTATAAAGAATATATTAATTATATGCTGATTTTTTCTCAAAATAAAATTCAGAACACATTAATTCAGTTTTCAGTTAGTAAGTATCTTAAGTAAATATAATATCTCAATACACATAAATTTTAAAGTTCTTGAACTATATACCACACAAACTGTTCAAAGTAAACAGGTAGGTTATATTAAAACTAGGCAGAGTCTAATCTTGTCTATGCTTGCTAAAAAAGACATATTTTGGAAGGCAAAGATGATTTCATATATATAACTGACAAAAATGCTTTTAGGAGAAACAGTCATTTTACTAATGGTCATGAAAGAGCAGTCAAAAAGTCTGAAATCGTGAGTCTAGTTAATGTAATAAAGAAGCGCTTACACAATTCTTCATGAACCATGTTGAGAAAAATACTGTCAAATAAAGAAGTAAGTAGAGTTAAAGAAATTAATTTCTTTCTTTAAAAATGAAGTTATGAAGTTACATTATGAAATGTAAATCTTTTTGTCCTGTAAGGAAAACACTTTTTCCAGCAATACAATTTAAAAAAATATATATTGCGTATGTATTTAGAAGACTATGTCACACTTACTTTGTGTTGTTGCTTAAAAGAATATTCCTTCAAGTTAAATGCTCAATTTGAACTTCCAGCTTCTCAATATAAGCATCAGAATTATATTTTAAGGTAATGAGATCATGAGCTATTGTCTAAGTGATTTTGAAGACTTAATGTCTATATTCTCAGGTAGAGCGAGTTAACTTAAGTTTGGTAGTTGAAGTTGCATTTTGTGATAGAACATGAAGTTGTCTGCATTTTAACCTTCCACTGACTATAATTATAGCTAAAAACAATCTAGGCACATTATAGATTTTTTGCATGAAGTGGCTTAATCCTCTATTTTATTCGAGAGACTTATTTGGTTTTCATTTAGTATCCCACTGAGATAGTAAGTAGCTTATAATACTTTCTTTCATATTACTATCTGTACATTTAAGTGCAGAAATAGAGACCAAGATTTTGACTCCTACTGCATTTGGGTATGTGGATTTACATATATAAAAGTGTACAATAACAAACATGTATAGAATGCATCACCATATTATCTTTGTTTCTAACATATGACAGAAACCAAGAGATTAAAATAAATCTGCCCTCAAGTGAGGCGGTCCAGCCCCTTCTCTCATTTCTCCCCCAGATGGTCATAGTCAATGAACGAAGAAAGGGGGAAGGTCTGCCTTGTTCACTGGAAGTTCTGAGATGATACGGTCTTACTTACACCTGTGTTTTTCTGGTCTCTGTCAACTACCATGGAATTTCAGTATTGTAGGAAATGGATTTTGTATAAATCTTAGTTGTTTTTGTGCGTCTGTATTTGACTAAGTAATTCACTTAAATGTTTGTTAACTCTGAAGTCCTCTGTGTTGTCCTCTGAAATCTAAAATAGATGCTAAGAACAGAGGTCTCCCATCAGTAGGTAGTTTCCTGAAGTGGAAATTTCTATTCTAACTTCAAAAGCCCCAGTTGCAATTAAGTAGACACTGTGCATGTGATCAGCCATACTCCCTAGTCTGCTTGTTTGTTTACACTCTTGGGTCAGTGCTGCTGATTTTGTGCACTTAATTGCCACTTGTGACGTATGTCCATGTGCACGGTTCTCTAAACATGGTTCCCATGGGGACTCACTTGGCATATGTAGTTTTTATGCATCATTTCAGTTGGAAATGAGAAAACATCCAGTTGATGATGTGAAATGTGATGTGTGTGTATACATATATATACATACACACACACATATATACATACATGTGTATGAATATATATATATATATACACACACATACATATGTACATATATAAAGTCATTGCTAACCTGTGTGGTGTGTTTAGAACAGGGGG
Source organism: Micronycteris hirsuta (assembly GCA_004026765.1). NCBI lineage: Eukaryota > Metazoa > Chordata > Mammalia > Chiroptera > Phyllostomidae > Micronycteris > Micronycteris hirsuta. Next base: position 20,481 of record PVJI01004701.1, on the reverse strand, counting down.
TTGCGACACCATGGAATGGAAAAGACTGGTCCTGAAGACAAGATGACCTGAGTTTTAACTTAGACAGTATTACTGACTAGCTGAGTGACATTTGCAAAATGACTTTACATTTTTGATTCTGTTTCCTCATCTGTCATCTCTCTTCTGTAAGGTGGCAGTGAAGGTAAAACGAAGTACTTCATAGAAAGCTTGAAACTCACCTAAACAACATAGACAAAGTGACTTTATTGAGTTTCAGTTCTCTCATCTGTAATGTTTACTCTATAAGGTAGAAGTAAAGGTAAAATTAAATAATTATGTAAAACTAGAAACTGGCCTCCCAGAAGGTATACCGTACAGTGTTTGGGGCATAATGAATGCTTAGTAATCATTTTTTGAATTAATTAAGACACTTAGAATACCGGTAGGTGTTCAACAAGTATTAGTTCCATGCTTTTCCGTTTTCGGGCTTCTATGTCTAGCTGATTTACTAGCTAATAATAGTGAAGATCAGTTTAAGCAACTTTTTTTCTGGTCCTAATTTACCACATATATAATATTGTGTGATTTGTCAATTGATCTTTTCATGGCTTTTCCTAAAAGCGTATGATATCAGTGGATGCAGTAGCATACATCAGCCATGGAGAGATTGATGGCTTGTAATGAAAAGAGCAGAGCATGAGTTAATGCAATTTTGTGTGTTGTAAATTTATCTCACTGTAACAGTCAAATAATAGTATAATAAGCTGTTAAGTTTTCAGAGATGGCAAAAAAGTAGTTATGGAATGAAACCTTAGATTCTTTATGTGAAAGTGTCTAGGTGTTGGAGTCCATGGCAGAGATTGCTAGCTCTCTACCAAAATCCATTTCCCCTTGTTCCATGGAAATGAAATAGTAGCTGAGGCACATGGCCAAACAGCTGGGCACTACAGTTCTCAGTCCCCACTTCAGGTAGGTGTGGCCATGTGACTGAGTTCTAATGAACAAATTGTGAGTAATATGTCATTCTAGGATCTGTGCTTTGAGACACTAGTTTGTTACTCTCTGTGCTCCTTCCCTATCTGTCGGCTGGAACCTCAGATGGCCTGGATCCAGCTTCAACTATAAGCTGACGAAAAGGCTCTAGGAAATGTCAGGGCAAACGATGAAAAGAACGTTGGTCACAGAACGACTGCTAAGCTGGAAGGATACACAAGAGAGAAATAAACTTCTCTGTTCTTTAAACCACTGTATAAACCATCTTTTGGGAGGGAGTGGAGGAGGGTTGGTGAGACTATCTGTCTTGAGGCCGTTCTTGCTGGGTTCAAATCCTGGCTCCACCATTTCTGAGTTTTGTGTAGGTGGCAAGTAATTGATGCCACAATCTGCACAGACATTCACACTGATCAATCCAAGAGCAAACAAAAAAAATACAAATGAAATTTCTGCCTGAGGCATGTTAGAAAGGCTCTTCGTATGAGAATCATCTTGAACATCAACTTTTGTGGGGAAAAAAATGGTAATTGTAAGGCCATTAACAAGCCAAGTTTCTTCTTGTTACATCTTGTCACTTTATCAAAGGAAGTGCTTAGTCATTCTTACATTTTAAAAGTAGTTTCTAACATTTTGAAATCATAACAATCAAAATCATAGTGATATTTAAAAAACAGTAATCACATACATAAAAGCAACACATACCATTAATTAACATCAAATACCATTGTGGAAAAGGGAAGCTGTGCATATATGGTTCTCCATCTGGCCACATGTACCTTCTAGGTAATGAAATTACTTGAATTCATGCAAAAGGTAGAAGAGAAATATATCTAAGAGTAGAAAAAATGTATATGAAAATGTTAAAAATGAGTTAGATTCCTTGTTAAAATTTATGCTAGGATTCCGAAGTGATGAAAAAATTATCATGTATGCATAGACAATTTCTTCAATTTAAATAAAAATTTTAGCCCTGGCCAGTGTGGCTTAGTTGGTTGGAGCATCATCTCACGGACTAAAGGGTCGCAGGTTCAATTCCCAGTGAGGGCACATGCCTAGGTTGCAGGTTTGGTCCTTGGTCAGAGCGCACCGAGAGGCAGCCGATAGATGTTTCTCTCTCACATCGATATTTTTCTCCCACTCTTTCTCTCCGTCCCTTCTGCTCTTTCTAAAGTCACTAGGCATGACCTCAGGGGAGGAAAGAAAGAAAGAGAGAAAGAGAGGAAGAGAGGAAGAGAGGAAGGAATGAACGAAGAATAAACTTTTCATATTTTGTCTTAGATTATGTTTAGATTACAACTAGTTTAAATATAACCATTGCAAACCCATTTTGATTATTAAGGCTTTTAAATTCATTTAATGACCTGAGTTCTAGCTATGTAGATTACTTAGAATGTGAAACTTGCAAAACCAAAAATATTATAAACATCAAAGAAGAAAAAATGTCATTATTTTAGCCCTGTTTTATTCAGTCATTTCAATTTGCTTGATCATGTACAAGAAAGGAAAACTTTCCCTGTGAGGAAAAAGTTAAACTTGAACTCTAAACTGCAATTCCTTACTCTTTGGAGAGTCCACAGCCTTATCATTTGCTGCAAATACACCATACTCCCTCCTAAGTGATATTTGACCTTCATCTAGTATTTAATACCTTGTAGTGTATTTTAAATTTTTTGAAGAAGTAAAAGTTTGGGTAGCCTCTGTAGATGATTGACGATCTTTACTTTGTTGGGAAAAACTGTTAGGCGGGTCTGACTGGGAGAAAATTGTTCTGTTAATCTTTTTCTTGTGCTACATTTATAACAGAAAGTAGTGGAGAATATATAAAGCCAGAGTATGTTATGTATATTGTCAATACGAAAGGTTGCCAGCCATTATTCACCTTTTATTCATACTGTCTTCCAATTTAAACTCAAATTCTGGGGATTAATGTGAGTTTTTATGGCTGAACACAGAGACGGGAAAATAGAGTCCATCAGATGCCTTCTCGGTGCCATACCTTAAGTCTACTTTATAGGACAGGTTTTACCTGTGCACACAAATGTGGAAACTGAGGTCCAGAAACATCAGGAAACCTGAACAAAGTCACAGAGCTGGGGAGGAGAGAATTAGCATCATTGCCGAACCCCAAGCTCCTGCTTATACTTGTTGAGGTCCCTCCGCCCGTCTACATGGCCTCCATTGTGCTGCATACTTGTACGTTTCCTGAGACTGGCCAGAATCCTGTATTTGTACAGCTGGGTTTGTGTTGGGCTGTGTGGGAAGAATTGATGCCATTTCTCACGCAATGAAATGTTCTTCCCTTTATGCAGTATTCATTTTTCTCTGCCTAGTATACATTTATCCTTGGTTGAAGCACCCATTTCCTTCCAGGTCTTTCTAATGAGACTGCGGATTTTCCAAAAAAATATAGTGTCAGTGACAGTTTCTTCACCTTACTTACATAGTTCGAGGAACTGCTTGTTTAAATTTAGGTACTGTTTCTGATGAAATGTTTTGACAAAGTAATACCAGCTTGATACTATTTAAAATATTTTGACAGATGGGAAAATTGTTTCAGTCTGAGTTGAGCAATACTTTATTACAGTATTTTGCTGCTTAGGAAAAAAAATGGTAAAGGTAGCCTCCCTGTTCCCAAGATAGCATCCTTCCATTCTCTCCGAGAACAGAAAGGCCTCCATTCAGTCATAGATTACAATCCGTGTACCTCGTATGTTAAGCATTTGTGCAATTTAAACAGGAGGGAACATTTGTGATTATTTCCAAACAGGGAACATTTATTGTTTGGTAAGCAAACTGAACCAAAAGAACTTATAGGAACGTTCGTTGCTATAGCACTTTTGCAGAGCCTCCTCTTGCTCTGATGAGTGAGCTTTTAATTAATGATGCACAATCACTAGGGTTTAAAAACTGCTCAGATGGAAAAGAAATCCTCAAAACAAGTTACTCTTACACCTTGATTATTAGAATGCTATTGTAATAAAAATATTTAAATCTCTCAAATTAGTTACAGAGGAATAAAATGCAGGTGATTCTTGGTTTTGTTACATTTAGCAAATATGTTGAAGGGGTAGTAGAACCCTGGTCCTCACTGTATTGCTGGACCAGGACGTCAGCATCATCTGGAACACTCATCAGAAATTTAGATGTTCAAGCTTCACACAGGCCTCCTGAATCAGACAGGGGTGGAGACCAGCCTTCTGGGTTCTAACAAGCCTTCCAGATCATTCTGATCACGCTATAGTTTGACAACTACACAGATAGAGCAGCGGCCTATCCCAGAGATTTCCTTCCAGATCTGCCACATGGAAGGAGAAGGAATTGGTGCGGAATGATCAGAAAGTTTCCCCAAGGCCACCCCCCTCACCTGGGCAGCTAGGGGTTTTCTATTTTACATGTCACAACATTTCAGACTAGGTTCTGCTGCTAAACAAAGCTTTGAAACCCCCTGGGATATATCTTTCTTTGAAGATCTATATTTGGTGACTCAGAAAGGGTGACAGCGTCTCTTACTGTTCATATTATTGTAGCCATGTGGCTCTGAAACTGGTCAGTAAAGAAGAAATTGGCCTGTCTCTGAACAATAGTGTCATACTTACCAGACTCCTAAGGAACATGTGTGCAAATCAGAATGCTGGTTTTATTTTCAAATTCCAACGAGGACCATGAAAATTAAAACTACTCATGTTTAACTCCTCCCATTTCTTCTTACTGTGCACAGTTAATACCCAGAATTGGGGATATTCTTGTCCAGTGACTGGATCACTGGTGAAACTCATTCAGTCCCCTCCCTTCTCTATGCTGCTGCAGGTAAGATGATAAATCGTTCTTTTGCAAACATAGACTCAGAGGAAAGAGAAGTATTTCTCCAGATCATCACGAACCTGAATGAATCCTGCGCACGCACGCACACACAAACACACACGCACACACACACACACACACAGAGTTGAGCGCCGACCAGATTGCTGAGGGCTGCTATGTTCAGTGCTATTCTCACCTGAAGCACGTTCCACAGACCTACTATGGCGTTTCTTTTCATTTTCTGCTTTTAAAAATTGTCCAAGCAGTCAATGACAATTATTTCTGTAGATATTTTAACATCATTAAACTTCAATAAGGTCTGCATTTTATATATTTTCTGCTGCCATCAATTATATATGATTTTTGTGGTTTACTTATGTGAGTTCTGCAAATGATGATGAAGACAAAAATAGGTTACCATTATCATAACAAAGATCATAGAGGCAACACCAGGCGTGCTTACTAAGTGGCAGGCAGTGTGCTAAATACTTGGTATTTATTAATACACATTGTCCCCTCATACTCAACCTATAATAGAGTCTTGTAAGCTTTTGAACATGACCCCAATGAGAAGTTGACACTTAGAACATATATACTCCCTCTATGTGAATGGTAAAAATTCATGATCAACTTTTACTATGCTTAAAACTCATGGTATTTTTTCTATTCTATTTTATTCTGTCTCATTCAATTAAAGAAGTGCCAGTTGTGACTCAATAAATTGATTCTATTACACGAATAGGTCATGGCCTGCAGAATGAAAGGTTGTGCTATCAGATTATGTAGTATTATTATTATCTATATTTTACAGATAAGAGAATAGGTCTACAGAGATTATGAGAACTGTGCAAGTTTACTTAGAAAGTGACAAATCCAGGGTTCAAACTCAGCCAGTCTCTCTCCAACACTCTGCCTCATAGCACTAGATTCTGTCTTGGGTGCTCAGAACCTTCTGACCTTGAACTGCTATCAAAGAGAACTGTCCCAAATGGGGAATTTTTCTCTCAAGTATGGGGACAGTGTAGTGTTGGCCTCAGAAATCCTAAATAGAAGGGTTTAGAGATGAAGAGTGAACCCGCTGGGGAGAATAGCACCTCTTCTTATTTTTTCTTTTTAAACTCAGAACATGTGCTGTTTTGGGAAGCTTGTGTAAGGAGGCTGATGGATATTGACTATTGCCACCAAACCACCTCTGTGCACTACCATGGGAAATTTACTTTAAACAATCCAAAGAATTGCAGGTGGAATATATGTTTACCTAAAGTAAAAGCAATTTCTGTTACATGGAGCTTCCTGGTAAGTGGTAAGAAGAGATGGAAATCCTTGACTCCTTGTAAGACATATATGAGGGCTGTCTGGAAAAAGCCAGCCATTGTTAATATAATGAGAACAGTTTTGGTGTCTTTGATGTAACCTGGCAGCCAAGGAGAGTGGGCTGGAATGTGCATGCATAAACAATGACAACTTCACTGTATTAGTCAGTGGGGGCAGTAGACACCATTGAATGAGCATGTGTGCTGAGTAGCTGTCACATTCAAAATGACTGAGGGAGTAGAGCACCAAATCTGCGTCAAATTTTGCATTAAGCTTGAACATTTCTCCGTGGAAACTATTTGGATGATTCAGAAGGCCTCAGCTATGGGCAACTGGTGATTGGCGGCTTCATCACAACAACACACCCACTCATGCATCACGTCTCCTTAAGTTTTCAGTGACACATCAAATCACCCAGGTGACTGACTCAGCCCCTCTACAGCCCAGATTTGGTGCCCTGTGACTTCCGACTCTTACCAAAATTAAAATCACCTTTGAAAGGGAAGAGATTTCAGACTGTGGATGAGATTCAGGAAAATATGATGGGGTAGCTGATGGCGATGGGGAAATCTGTGTGAGATCCTAAGGTGCCTCTTTCACAGGGGACTAAGGTGTCATCGTCTTATGTACAATGTTTCTTGTATCTTGTATCTTCTTCAATAAATGTTTATTTTTCATATTACGTGACTGGATACTTTCTGGCCAGAAGTCATAGTTAGATGTGAAGAACTGCTGACTTGGCAGGATATTTCTGGGCATAGGCATTATTCTCTCCCCAGTGCTACCAAATATGATTTTCAAATATGGATGAGATATACAGGTATAAAATGCAAAGATGGAAAAGCCATAGAGTGAAAAATCTATCTTTCTCATGTATTTTCCTTGGTTGTTCCTCTCCTCTCTCCAGAATCAATCACTACTATCCGTTTCTTGTGTAGTGCTCCAAAATGTTGTACTCGGTGTGGGGGTGCATTAAATAACATATTCTAACACATTTTCTGTGCCTTAGTTTGTTTTTTCCCCTTATAGAATGTCTTGGAGTTTGTTCCATATATATTCAGGTACCTTCCCGCCACCTTTTTCACAGCTACATTGTATTTCACTGTACAGATTTTATAAAATTCATTTAACAGGGTTTCTGTGAACAGACATTATGTAATTTCTAACCTTTTCAAGTCTGATTATTTTACAAGCAATTGTCTCCCTTAGGGCTCTGAGTCCTCTGTGTGGTCTTTTTATTCTTAGCAGACGCTTCGCAGCCCTCTGAGTCTTTGGCAGGAACTGATAAAGATCAGACTGTTATATTAGGTCAGGAAGTTGCTTGATCTCAATTTTCTTCAATGCCTATTTTTAGCTTCTGAACAGTAATCATGGCAAGAAATCTTTATATCTTGCCCTAGACAACCATCTTTTAGATGATTAAAGTGGTCCCCTTGAAAATGTTCAAGAAACACAATTTGCTAACAGCTTAGTAAGTTGGTTAGAGATATTAAGTATTTATTTTTAGAAGGACAAATTGTTCTCTGAAAGTTCTATCTGCTTTATTCTTCATAGCCATTAAAACTTTTTCAGATTTATTTTCCTATAACTCATGGAGATTTGGAAATTTAAATGGAAAATATATATTTTCTTAAATGCATAGGTACCTATTTCTGTGTTCTATTATTTGAAGACAATTCTGGGAACTGCTCAGTTTTGCAAAGAAAACGTTCATTTACCACCTGCATTTTCTGTCATTCATGCATTTTAAAAACATTTTAGCCAATTTCAGGAAAAATATTCAGTATCAGTGAGTAATAATCATATGAGAAAACGAGCAGCGAGGCGACCAAGTGGAAACTTGGTGGAAGTATATGGATAAGTGATTCGATCCATCTATGTTTTTCTGACTCAATTATACCCACACTAACTCAGAGATAACAAAATTGGTGCTATGTAGCCCGTAATCTAAAGAAAACAATGCTGCAAATCCTTTGAGAAGTGATTTTAGAATTTAATATTTTCCTGTCAGGAGATTTATGACCTGACATTGAAAATGATTAAGGCTCAGATCCAAATACTTTGTTCATTTCCTCTTGCTCAGCATTTTGTAAAAATGTGGACCACGCTAACCAGATCTGTGTTAGCCAAGCCTAGGAATCAAGATTTGATATCCTTCTCACCATGTGCGAACTTTGGGATATTTGGATTTTAATGTATGCAAATGCTTTTCTAATGTGTGATGTGTTAGGTGAAAAATTATTACACATGCTATCAATTTAATTTAAAATGCTTCTCCTGTATAATTTATGAATCCCTGATATAACAACGTACCCTTAATGGCCATTAGAAAGTTATGCTTTCTTATTTTGCTAAATCATGCAGCCTCCACTATACTTAATACACTGCTTCAATTTATTCCTTTGTGCTAGGAATTTTATGTTACAATAAAAAATAATCAACTGTCCAAATGCGACTGCAATCACATTCACTTGGGAAATTTCCTTTAGAGATATTTGATACATTTTTGGAGGTGTTTTAGGGATCTGTGTCAGTTAATTTATATCTGTAATTTGCTTATATATAAAATTAAAGTTAATCTGAGTGGACAGAATCAATACTCTTGTAAATTTAATTAGATGGCCAGCATCCAAACAGGAGACTATTCTTTTTAGTATCCTCCTTTGCTCTTTTCTTCCAGGGTGAAACAATTCCTTTGCCAAAGTATGTTGCACGGTTCCCTAGTGGCTGGTTCTATAGGAGCTGCAGCTGTACCGTCAGCAACATGAGAAGGGCGGGCCTGGGCAAGGAAGCCGTCATATTTCGGCGATAGTACCATACCTGCCCTATCTCCACATCACAGCCCAGCCAAGGGGACAATGTCTCATTGGCAGTGGCTCTGCAGTGACTCTTTCTCATCCAAACTTATAAAAGATGATGGTGTTTCAGGCTGCAGCATTCCAGGACAGAGACGGGAACGGTGGGGAGTTAAATCAGAAGTTAGACTGGACTTGCTGTTTCAGGATCCTACTATTTATAGTTACGTTTGATATGGGATGCCAGGAAATGTGGCAATAAATGGAAGCTGATATTTTATTTCAGGTAGTAACTTCCTTTTTTTATGTCTCTTGGTGCATCAGTAAAGCAACCTGCAGGAATTTAAGAAGGATGGTTGTACAACCATCGGGCCTCACATTCAATGCCATGATCGGGTTTTTATGTTATTGAGGGACAGGTTGTTCACAAGGTTTTAAGAAGGTGATTTGACTCTGGCTCAGTGGAACGACTGGGTTGAGTTGCTCTGGTTGACACTGTAGAAATTCCTTGATGGGCAGATGCATTTTTAGCAATAAGTTCAGAATAAGGTTAGTAATATTTAAGATACATGAATTATTTCTAGTTGTATGCCTGTATTCTTAAAAAACTAAATGAATGCTGAAATTAGTACTTTATAATTCAGATTTTAATTCTTCCTTTTGTGTCATCAGAGAGAAGTAAGTATGTGTTTAGCAGCCACTATGGAGAAGACATCGTGGGGGCTGCAAGGAAACATAAGCAAGGCCTTTGTCCACAGTGGTTCTCAGGTTAAAAAAAAACCCTGGTAAAAAGGATGGGGAATGATGGTAACCATAACCCCATAAAGGCTGTGATCTTATTGGAGGCGTAATACAGACTGGCAGCACGGAGTCACTCTCGTAACCCCATGTTAAAGAAAATGAATTCCTTCTTATAAGAATAACAAAGACAGAAGCAACCGACTTTTTTGCGGGGGAGGTTCCATTTCATGGACCTTTGTTTTAAAAATGCAAATTGGTTGGGCACCTACTAGCCGCCAGGCACTGTTCGGTATGTTCTAGAAGTATGAAGCCCTTTAATCCTTGCCATCCTGTGCGGTGGGTACTGTGATTGTTATTCCCTCGGAGTAGATAAAGGAACGGGGGCGAAGGATGACTCACGTGAGTCATTCAAGGTCACAGAGCTCCTGGCTGAGGGAGCTGGGTCAGGAGAGCAGACGGCAGGACAGCACAGACAACACTCTTAACCTCCGTGCTTTTTACTCCATCACTTTGCTCGCTAGTTGGCACGTCTCCGTTTTAAAGCTCAGTAGATGTCCTCCAGTTTGCCCTCATAAAACACATGCTGTAAGCTAGGATCAGACACTTGAAATTTATTCCTGTAGAAGATGATGATACGTTCTTTTGATGCAAATGTTCACAGCACTACATCATTTGGTGATTAAATGAATCCCCTTTGGTGAGGTGGGGGAGTTTCTAGGAGGGTAACACCCTGACTTTACAAAGGTGGGAACTGCTTATTTATGCAAATCTGTATTTCCGATGCCTCCTCGGTCTCAACCCACTTTCTTTTTTAATTTTTAAAACATTTTTATTGAACTTATTAGGGTGACATTGGTTAATAAAATTATATAGCTTTCAGGTGTACAATTCTACACAACATCATCTGCATACTGGGTAGTGTGCTCACCACCCCATGTCAAGTCCCTTTCTGTCAGAATTTGTCCCCCCTTACCCTCTCTTTCCTCCCCCACCTCCCCACTTTGCCTGTGCTCATCACCACACTATTGTCTGTGTCTTAATCTCCGCACCTATCTCACCCAGCCCCTCAGCGCCACTTCCCTGTGACAGCTGTCAGTCTGTTCTCTGTATCTGTGAGTCTGTTTCCATTTTGTTTGTTAGTTTATTTTGTTCATTACATTCCACATACGAGTAAAATCATGAGGTACTTTCTTCCTGAAAAGATCCTTGTGATGGTGTGTCACAGATCACAGGAGATTTAGTCACAACTTCAGGTGTCCACACACCGAAGAGAGACCGTTAGGGACTGGGTGGAGGTATGCTCGTTGTTGGGACAGTTCTGGTCCGGTGCTCCTTTTCCTGAGTATTGGCAGATCTCAAACTTGAGCATGCATCCCAATGAACTGGAAGACGTGTGAAATGACCCAGATTGCTGGTCCCACCCACAGAGTTCTGGCAGAGTAAGTTTGGGAAGGGCATGAGAACTGGCTTCTCTAAGAAGTGTCTGGTGAAGGTGGTGCAGCTGGTCTGGAGACAACACTTTGAGAAGCACTGACTTAACCCGAAACTTAACCGAAAGAAGGGGAAGGCCCTTCCCCTTCCCTTTGCTTCTAGGTCAGTACTTACTCCTTAAATGCCCTCGTTTTCTTTATAAAGATTAGAAAATCAGAACAGCGTTCTTGGACCCTGGAAAGAGTCCAGTAAGTCTCTTAATAATATAATCACTGATAAGATACTGCACACTTAATAAGAATTGACTGCATTTCTTGAGTGCTTACTACAGTGCCAGGCACTTCACTGGGTCCACTGCCTATATTCTCTTACATAATAAAACAACAAGCACAGTGATCAGCATTATTCTTATATTCATCTTGTGCTGGGAAACTAAGGGTTAGAGAACCGCATGCTTTCTCAAGATTACATATGCAACATGAGGTAGAGCTAAAACTCCAGCCCAGATGATGGATGAATTCCAATCACTATGCCCTTGACCACTGTGTTTTTAAACATCTATAGTGATGAGCTGAATTTTAGTTAGACTTTAAGTTTTAGCATGAAGGATCCTTCATTTTCATTTCTCCTTTTTTTTTTTTTTAAGTTCTTAAGCATCTTAAAATCATCAGGGGAGAAAAATTTCATGACTGCAGGTTTTTCAGAGAAAATGTTTAAGTGTAAATTCCTGCTTGGAATATGACATTTTCATGTGTAGTGGTCCTCTTCAAATTTCAAGGGATAAAGTATTAAGGCTAAGAAAATAATTTTTTGTGGATTGCTTTGCAATTGTTTGTTTGCTCCTCTACCTGCTTACCATGAGGAATTCAAGAAGTTATTATTAGACTTTGATGGGATGTAGACTCATTGAAAACTGTAAACCTTCTAATGAGAAGTGTGCACTAAACTCTGGATACTACCCAGCACACATCTGTGGGCTTTGGATGAAGACCTTCTGCCCTAAAGATGGCAAAGCAGGGAAGAGCAGCTTGGGATATTGTATCAGATTGCCTTGGGTTTGCGTTTGTTTTTCCTGTTCATGTGGCCTCTGGAAGGTTTTATATTTTCATCCATAAATGGCAATGATGGAAAGAATAATCTCTATCTAATAAGGTTGTTGTGAAGACTACATTCAAAAACAAAGTGCCTAGCTTGGTATCGACTACACCAGTGTTTCTCGAACTTTAAAGTGCTTTGAGTCACCTGGAGGTCTTGATAAAAGGCAGATGTGAATTCAGCAGGTCTGGGATGAGATATTTCATTTCTGATACACTCTTGGTGATGCCAGCCCATGGACCACACTTTGAGTAGCAGATGCTGCAGAATATACACAGGAGAGATGTTCCTATTCATAAGTGCTCTTAAATCTCGTGTTAACAGAATATTTTCATTGAGAACGTTGTACTCCATTTGGGGTGATCTGCTAAAAAATGCACATACAATACCATACGTTTTGAGAAGTGTGGCATTTAGAATCATCTCATTGGGAAGTAATACACTGCATACTGGTTTTGTGCTACATTGTGCCCCCCAAATCAATGTGGAATCGTGTTTGAAATAAGCCTCCTTAAAAAATTACCTGTATTTAAATATTCCTGGGAATGAGATAGTGAATGAAAGATGTGGTTTGGTAACATTATATCATGTTTTTACTTTTGGCAGCCAGATTTTCTTGTTGAAAGCAATAATAGGCCATGGATTTCTAATTATTCCCAAAAGCAACTATCATCTTCTTTTAAGAGCATCGCTCTTGATGTACTTTGACTCAGGAATGGCTGAACTTAAGTGTGCTGGACTTTTGTCTGATAAACTTGAATCTTAGAGCAGACTTTGGAAGACACGAGAAGGCAAACTGTGTGTGAATGTCTAGTCACATTTAAAGTTTACAAGAAAGGAAGAATCTCTGACTTAGAGGTATCTTTCCCAAACGTGGGCTGAGTAACCAGTTTGTCAGTGATGACACGCTGCCTCGGTGCTGAATACGTCATCCCTGACAGCTACTGCGTCAACTGCTGACTAAGAGGAATGGCGAGGCAGGTCGAAATCCTCTGGCAACCTGTGGCCTGTGTGACGGCTGATGGAACCCTCTACTTTGGGGACAATTGATGGTGTGAGGCCCCGCTCCATGTCTCATTTATTTTCATTACACTACTTCTGTGCTGCTGCAATTTCATCATAAATTTTATTGTTCTGTCCTGCACACATAACCCAGTATGAAAATCTTTGAAAGCAGGTAGTTCTACTGAAAAATTTACCTGTAAAAACAGAAACAGGGAGAGAGGCTTCCCCTAGTTATGCTCCAGAAAATAGGATAATAATCATCATCAGGAAGAGCTTTGACTAAACATCTACTTCCTGATGACGTGTGCTCCCTGGAGAGGGGACATAGAGAGGAGCTGGACCGCCTCAGAACCGGCTCCATTGCAGTGCCCTGGTCTCCCAGGGCAAGTGTCGAATGGAAGGGTTTTCTACATGCAGCTGCTGAATGTGCCAGCAACTGTGGATCAGAGCCTTCCGTGAAAGGAGGGAGCGTTACAAAAGGACCATAATTCAGGCCTGGGTATTCACTGAAAGATTACTTTTTTCTATTTGTCATTTGATAGAAAGTGTTAAATAAACATCCAACCTTTTTAAAGGATGAAATGTTTGCCCTAAAGCCCAGATACCAGATCAGTATCCACACCTCACACTCGCCATTCTTAGTAACCAGTGGAAGGTAGATGGCATTTATCCCAGTGGGCTTTCTCTGCAGGGAAAATGACAAGCGAGTGACTTTAGTGATTCCAGAGTCACCTGTGGAGATGGGGAAATTATACAGAATTCTCAATTTCTACCACATTTATTGGGGAAAAGAAGGTAAATTTACTGGGCTGTAGCGAAACAATTGGATTTGTAAGCTTCTCTGCTTTGATCTGTATTGGTTCATCTTGGAGTGGCGTGTCGTTAGTACGTAACACTAACTACCAACAGTGAGAAAGCATTTTTCATGAGAGATATAGGCCGTGAACTATTGTAGAGAAGGGGCTTTGGCTTTAGCAAGACCAGGGTTCATACTTTGGGTCTGTCACAGGTTGTATGAAATCTCTCTTTTCTGCAGTTTCCTCATTTGATAGGTGGGTACCGTGCTCCCCATAACACAGGGTGATTAGGAAGGCTAAATGTAAAAATATACGCCTACTGCAGTGCTGGGCCTGTGCTACTCAAAGCCTGGACCTCAGGTCGGCAGCAATCAGCAACACACTAAGGAGACCTTAGAATCCTGGCCCCTCCCAGAACCTTCTCCATCAGAATCTCTGTGTGGGTGGGGACAGCCGAGATTTCTGTTTCCATTGAAGTGTGGCAAGTGCTGATACGGACAAAGATGAAATGTTTGTTAGTTAGTAGTGCTGGTCTTGACTGTTGGGTGCTGTGCAGCTCTAGGCTGCAAAGCTTAAAAACAGCTGATGGTTGAAACAAAACCATTTTATGGTATTTTTTTGTACATTCCCTTTTATTATTCATTACTAACAAGGGTAGTTTCTTGTTGCTGGTGAGGATTATTTTGGGGTTCAGTACAACTTTCAAAATGGCCTTTCAGATCTTAAAATAGCTTTTAGTTATCTCCTTCTTTTTATGTTTATGCATTTAAGCAGCAACTTTTAAAGCCAAAGAAACAGTTTAAAAGTAGGCACAATGTATTTACAAATAAAAGCTCATCTAACAACCAATAAAACAGAAACTTGTGAATGTGTTTAAGCAAATGCTAGCCAGATTTTTTAAAAATCAGAATATTTGGAAACTAAGCTCTTTGTTGGCTCCCATAAATCTAAAATTAAGTCTAACAAATTTGTTGTTTTTGCAACGCCTACATTTCATGAGTTCCCCATCATTATTGGAATGAGAAATCATTATTATAAACACTGCGACAAGCTTAATTTTTCAACTTGACTTTTACAACTCACCAGTATATTGCTTGCAATTTTGCCCTGGCAAAAATCTAGAAAAGACTACCTTCAAGAGGCACCTTCATTGTGGTCCTCAGAGAAGTTTTTAGCTGTCCCACTTTGAAGGAAGGTAAAGACACATTTGCTGCTCTACAGCTAGACTTAACTATTACTGAAGCCATTATTGAAAGCAATTATTTAAAATAAGAGCATTGCTTTTAACAGCAGACAATCAAAACGTTCGCCGAATACTTTTCCCCCTTGGAGCACAAAGTGAGTGAGAACACTAAGTTTTTTCACATGTACAGTCTATTTCGGTTAGTGCGGCAGGTTGCTGTAGTTGACCAATTTTCAGTTCCACGTTTTATAACCTTTCACAGCCCATGATGGTGGGAACAAAAGAGTTTCCCTCAGTCTACGGTCCAAGTTACTTCAGCACCTGCTGCTCTCGATAGGCAGCCTGTGTTTAACTGCAAATCTGTGGGAGAAAAGTCTTGAGGACATTCAGCCACAACGAGGTGCCCACAGTGATCATCCAGGATGCTTACAGTCACAGCTTATTTAATTCCAACAGGTTTGAGGCTATTAAGACATCTCTGAATATCTTTCACATGAGCTCGGAGCATTCACCCACGTTACCTGCATATATAACTTGGGTTGATCAGATTCTTGACTATATTCTTTTTCTTCTCCCCTCCATGTGCTCCATGGTTGATCTCTCATTAAATTCACTAGTGACACTTCCATCAGACTTGGGAAGCTGTCTTTTACTTCCAGCTGCAGGAGGAGCTGTGCTGTGAAAGGTTTGAGCTCCTAGGTTTTGGGTCAGTAATAACGAGGGAAGGAATAAAACCCTGTGCACTGGCCCTCCTGTCCAACTCTGAAATAAGTGTCACGGCAGGACAAGTAGCTCTTTCAAGGATCCCTTATTGTCAATCACACTGACTAATTACCAGCAGAGGGCTCTAGCATTTGGCAAACTTGGACTTCACTCTAAAGAACACCACTAACTCATGGAACTTGGGGAACTGTCATTGTTTCTGCTGATTCATTTTTTTTTTTTATTCCTTCATTGTTCTCTGGTACATGAGGAGGAAGGGAGCTCTATTTTGGTGGATATAATTTTGTCCCTCAGTGAAATTCTGAGTATGCAAAAGAGTTTGACATTTCCTCTTCCTTCAACTCTGTTTCTCCCTTTGAACCTTACTGCTGTGGCCGCGGTGTTGTGGAAGGAGCAGTGGGTGGGTGGGGTGGGGGGTGGTAAATGCTGATCACCGGTCCCTGACCGCCGGTCCCCAGCATTGTGACCTCAGAGCAGCCCCATGGCTCTTTAAGGGAAACTTCCAATTGCCAGCATGTTTACCTTAGTCATGATGGGGAGGAGAAAGAAGAAAGAGTCAGGAGATAGTTGTTAGCATGTCTATAAAAATATGTGTCTTTGGGGGGAATCACATGCCATGGCCATTTTGTAGGTCAGATGATTTGATGTGGTTCATACTAACAGATTTCTCTATTCACACCTCAAAGCATAGGAATGGATCTCTGTATCTTTATCTCTATCAATATCTATCTATCTATCTGTATGTATATATGGCAAGTTCTACAGATTTTCTTACTGTTATAGTCATATCTGATTTGAGTCTAAATAATGGAGCAGACGGAAATTGTTCTTAGTGTCCACAAGTATATTTTTCTGTCTTCCCTTTCATATTATTCTCCCCCACCCTCATCTCACTGTCTCCCACTTAAATGCGGGCCTTCAGAACCTGCTGGTTCTTCTCATCCTATCCATCCAGCATCAGTCTATCTACCTTACTCATCTCCTTACCTGTCTAACGTGTGACTTCAGCACATAACACTCCATGCACCCCGTGAGACAAAACAAAAGAGGGCCTATGGAGAAGAGCTCAAAATTGATGACAAACTCAACAATCAGGCTCTTTCAAAGAGGTATAATGGCTCTGGGTGGTGTTACTCAGTGGACTGAGCACTGGCCTGTGAACCAAAGGGTCGCTGGTTCTATTCCCAGTCAGGGCACATGCCTGGGTTGCAGGCCAGGTCTCCAGTGAGGGGCGTGCGAGAGGCAACCACGCATTGATGTTTCTCTCCCTCTCTTTCTTGCTCCCTTTCCCTGTTTAAAAATAAATAAGTAAAAGAAGTATTATGGCTTAATGTTGTTAAAGATAATTCCATTTTAACCAGAGGATAATTTGTAAGCTTTTTTAAAAACGTGTGTGATTATGGAATTACATAGAAAATAAAATTCATTGGGGCAGTGGTTGCTTGATTTGGTTCAGAGAACACTCTTGAAGCTGTATTAGTAGTGAGTTCTAGAAAGGTTAATCCTTTTGAGAGTAACATTATATACCATGCCTTCTTGAAAGATCAAATCCATGTGTGTTTTAGGTAGCACATGTAGAGCTGTACTAACTTCTGTCTTGAACTAAGACAAGTTCCTATCAGATTGTACAGGGAACCCCAGATGAGATGCAGCCTGATGCAGACAGAGCCATATCAAGTATTGGCATCCATTTCTTTAAAATTTGAGAGCTGTGATGTTTCCGGAATGTTGAGCATTTCATTCAGGATTTAGATAAAAAGTCATGCCAAATTTCTATTTCTGCTTTTCGTTATGTATTAGCCTCCATTGCAAGAGATATTCAATATCTCAAACTAGTCAAATTTATTGTGTTCTTCCTTCAGATAGGAATTCCTTTGGGATTTCGAGCAGAAGACACATAGCGCTCCCATGTCACTAATCCCTCCAAGGTCCTTTCTCTTTTATGGAAACAGCGGCTGCTGACGACACATAGGAAGTCTCCTTTGTGCACAAAGTGAACATTAACGTCACCCCGCGAGCAGCATCAAACACCGTTCACCTGCCAAACGGTAGTAAAATCAGAAAATTACTTTTTCCAGTTCAGTACTTCAGGATTTAAATGTGAGTGTCACAATTTGGATTACTCAGCTTGTTCCTTTTTTTCACAATCGCAGACTTTGGGTGTAGGAGAAAAGTGCTTTTAGGAATTGAGGAAGGGGTACTGAGTGTACTTTCCATGATCATAAACTCTCAGAGTAGCTAATGTTTGAGGACTACAGTAGAGATCGGAGTCCAGTTTTCCTCCAGAAGTAGACTTAGATACATCTTTAGTTGTCAAGGAAAATAATTTTCAGGCTTTTCTTGATAAGAGCTGATCCTTGTTGATCCGCTGCAGCTCTCATCACCTACTTACCAAGAGATTATGTTTTCTTATTGAAAAGGGTTGATTCCATAGGCAGATTGCCTGCTGACGCCTTACTGGTGGGTTGGTGTGGAGGATGTGGGTTCAGCCAGGGTACCCGAGAAGTCCTTCTAGGTGGGGTCACAGGGCAAGATGGACAATAGGAAGCAGTGATTTAAGAATAGGACTTGGGAGCAAACTGTGGTCACTGTGGGGGAGAAAAATGGCAGCTAGTCTCAGGGTGGAGGAAGGAGCAAAAATAATGTTCCTTCTGGAGAAAAATCATTCCATAAGCATGAGGAAAAACTTGGGAAAGGATCTGGGAGGGAAAGAAGGCCTTTGGGAAGACCTGGGCCACGGTCTAAGGAAGAGAAGGACCTGGTTTAGGACAGAGCATCAGGAAGGAGAGTGAAGACGAGAAAAGAACTTCATTACTGAAGGAAAGGCCTCATTTTAGATAACCCTGACCTTGAGCTGGGTTGGCCCCCTTTGGTGATGGACAGTGTCAAACATCACATGTTACTGATGTCTTCTGGTGTTTGTCTTTGTGAGCAGAAGCCTCTACTTCTAGTTACCCAGGCCCAGGACCTTGGAGTGAACCTCAATCCCTTTCTATCTCCCAGATCTCACATCCAATTGTCTTTAATTCCTGCTAACCCCACGGTGGAAAATATACCTGGACCCACAATTATTTCTCCTCATCTCCATCGCTACTCCCCTGGTCCAGACCACTGTTCTCTCTTAGCCATATCATTACAGTAGGTTCTCACTTGCGAGCCCAGCTCTTGGGTTGGGCCCTTGTTCCTTTGTAGACTATTCTAACACAATAACCCCAGGGACCTTGTCAAAACCCTCCAAAGGATACCCGCCTCCCTCAGAGTAAGCCTCTGAGCCCTCGCTGTGTCCTCTGAGACTCCATCAGGATTCCCACCTGGCAGCACATTAGAATGCCCGGGGAGTTTTACAGACGTGTGGATGCCTAGGCTCTGACCCAGACCAGACAGACTGGAACACCTGGGAATGATGCCTGGGCAGCATCTCTTTTAAAAGCCCCATGCCCTCAGTTTTGGGGTTTCCACAATAAGGAAGACCAAGTCCTTGCTCTGAAACCTTTGATAACAGGTGAGGAAGACCAGGGACCCCGCTCAGACCATTGCCATCCTTTTGGGCAAGTTGCTACACCAGCAGGATGAGCAAATGTGGGGGGACACTCAGGGGACACAGGAAATTACACAGAGTGGAGGAAAGCCAAAGACATGGTGTCCTGCTGGGCTTTGAAGGTTGAAAGATTTTTCCTGAGTGCGCAAGGAGAACGTGGACCGGAGAGAACGTCATTTATTATGGCTAGGAGATGCCAAGAGGAGACATGTTGATGAGACTAACAGCTGAGGCCTTTGAATCAAGCAAACCTGGGTTCCATTACTTAGGCAAATTACTGTACCCCTTAGAGCCTCAATTTTCCTCTCTGTAAAATGGAGATAATGATAGTACCTACCTCATAGGGACGCGAGAATCATCAACTGTGTTTGGCACATTATAAGGATTCAGTGTTGCCAAAGCTAACTAGGTATCGCGTTCAAAGAGAACTGAAAGGAATACTTTGCAGCCCTTCGTGGCTTGCACAGGGTGCTGCATGCCCTTGCAGCTCACGTGGTTTTTGGACCAGCAGCACCAGCGTAACCTTGCACCGGTCGGAATTGCAATGCTTTGGCCCCGTCCCAGAACCATGGAAGGGGATCTGCGTTCCAACAGGGTCCCCAGGTGATTCATGCGCACATTCAATTTGAGGAGCATTTGTGTAAAGCATAAAAAGATGCATAAGAAATAGCTCATGCCCTTATGGAGCTTAGAGGTCCCTGCAACAACTTCAGTGTTTACAGAAATAATTATAATGTGATAAGTGACATGGGACAGCCATGCCAAATGCCAAAATACCACAGATTGTTTCGAGCTAAAATTGAAAAGAGGATAAAGTTTCTTTTCTGACAGATAAATTCTGGAAGTTCTTAAAGTTACAGTGAACGCTTTTCCTGTTCTGCCATCCTCCAAATGTTGTACACTGCAGTTTAATGTGTATATCAGTGGAGAGCTAAATTTGTTCACTCATATTAGGGACAGGTGCCCTGCAAGTACCAGATCAATCACTGCCTGAAAGAAAAGGAATACGTATCAAACAATAACAAAAATGACCCAATAATGTGAAGCCTATGAAGTAGACTACCCAGAGAATGGTCATGTTTAAGACAAACCGTGTGAATGGAA
>PVJI01004700.1:45829-105271 GCA_004026765.1 Micronycteris hirsuta | reverse complement strand
ACAGTGCAGTAGGGTTCCCTTTTCTCCACATCCCCTCCAACAGTTATCTGTTGCTTTGTTGATGATGGCCATTCTGACTGGTGTGAGGTGGTATCTCATCGTGGTTTTAATTTGCATCTCTCTGATGGCTAATGATGTTGAGCATCTTTTCATATGTCTCTGGGCCCTCTGTATGTCCTCTTTTGAGAAGTGTCTGTTCATGTCTTTTGCCCATTTTTTAATTGGGTTTTTTGTCTTCCTGGAGTGGAGTCGTATGAGTTCTTTATATATTTTGGAGATCAAACCCTTGTCTGAGGTATTATTGGCAAATATGTTTTCCCATACTGTTGGTTCTCTTTTTATTTTAAGACTGTTTTCTTTAGCCCCACAGAAGCTCTTTATTTTGATAAGGTCCCATTTGTTTATTCTTTCCTTTATCAAGATCCCGTCAGGCTCAATTCTGCAGGGCCTGAAAATACATTCAGTGCTGTAGAGAGTTCGGATAGTAGCTGTCTAGCAAGAATTTGGGGGCCACCTCTCCAAGGTGACCCTTTGGGAAGGTCAGAAAGGTATCAGAATAAAACTAGACAAATCTCATTCTGCTGCTACTCTCATTAAGCCCAGGATGTATTGGAGGAATGCCACCTTAGGAAATGCCAAGGATTAGCATGAACTGTGTCCTTCAAAATTTACATTTGGAAGCCCTAACCCCCAATGTGATGGCATTTGGAGTTGGGGCCTTTGGGTTGTGGTTAGTTTAGATGAGGTCACGAGGATGGGGCCTTCATGATGGGATTGGTCCCCCTGTCAGAAGAGACATCAGCTTCCTCCTATGAGGATATAGTGAAAAGATGGTCATCACAAACCAGGAGGAGAATTTTCACCATAAACTGAGTCCTATCAGACCTTGATCTTGAACTTTCCAGCCCCCTGAACTGTGAAAAATAAACTTCTGTTGTTCGAGCCACCTAGTCTTTGGTATTTTTTACAGCAGCCTGAGCAGACTAAAAAACACCTTTCCTCATTATGTGTGGTGAAAACTAGGCAGCTGTACTTTTTCCTCACGAATACACTCTAATTCTTACACTGAGCAACCGATTAGTTTTGGTTAGGCACTGTGGATTTCAGTAATCAATCCATACAGGTTTAAGGTGTTTCAATAATTGGGAATGCTTATTTTTGCGTAGTAGCTCTTGTTTCCTGAGGCCCTGGGTCAAGGGTGTCGTAGGCGTTACCCCATGAGATCTTCACAATCATCCTAGGAAGTGGTTCTCTAGTACACCCAGTTAGCACCTGAGGGAACTGAGGCGAGGTGATTTGCCCAAGCTGACCCAGCTGGGGAGATCTGGAGCCACGGGGAGATGCAGGGCTGCTGGCGTCAGAGACCACGGGGCTGTGTTCCGCCTCTCCTCCATCTAGAAACTAGATGCCAGTGGCTATGACTGGTTCCCTGAGCAAATGGGTCCACTGAACGAGAGATTAGTGACAGTCTGTCCCAAATACCCTCTGCTGTGGCCTCCTCTGGTTGGAAGAGGCCCAGAGACCCGCCCAGCTCTCTCCTGGCAAGTGGGTGTTAAGGGGTACTTCTAATTTGGAGATCGACTGGGACTGTGGTGACTGAAAGGGGCAAGGCCCCACGAGAAGGGAGGAATTGGCCACGTCCCTCCCCCATCAGAAATCCTGTTTCTCTTTGAGAAGTCAGACACTGGCTTCCCCAGAAAGACCTCCTGGATGTCTGTGGCTGACACTCATTCCTTTTTTTCTTCTGTATCCCCCAGCCCTTTGCTGGCTTTTGTCCAGTTTTGGCCACTTTGGCTCTGAGTCTTGGTCAGCTTGCATGCCTGTCACCCAGCAAGCGTTCCATTCCTTAAGTGCCCAAACAAGGCCTTCTCCTGGCCTCCCACAGTTCCAGTCACGGTGCCAAAAACAATACTTGCCTGGAGTCCGTTAGTCCAGGGATGCAGTAAGAAATAAATGTGTCTTGTGCATAGAGGACAGCGGGGCACATTAATGAGGGAGGCCACGTTCCCAGAGGAGCAGTGAGAAGAACGCTTTTCATTTCAGATAAATTAGAATGGTTGCTACACAGTCGGCCACCAGAGGGCGCTCCGGACAAAAGGATCCTGAAGCCGCTCTTCAATCCTTAGATTTTCTTCCCCCAAATTCCGCACTCAGTGCTGTCTGGTAGATAGGGGGCGCGTAAGTCCCAAGCGGCCTGCCAGGGTCTCAGAGCATGGGCGTTTACGGTTTGCTGGCATTTTCCCCGGGGGAAAAGAGGCCAAGAAAATCACCAAATCGATGGCCCATGGTTTGCTGGAAGAAGAGTAAGACTGGTTAAAGACAATGTGATTAGAGCTGGTCTCCGTTTTACCAATTTCTGGAAGTATGACATTAAGAAAATCAGTCTCTGCTCTAGGCCTGGTTTCCCTGTCTTAAATGGCTGGGCTCAAGTTCCCCCCTGTCCTGGGATGTAATCTGCTCTTCCAGCCCTCCTTGCTAGGGGCATGCGGTTTAGTCCACGTGGAAGCTTAACCCGCTGCTTTCTGCCTCAGTTAGGGAACCGCAGTCATGAAAACCAGCACGTACTGCAGTAGGTGCTGCCAATGTCCTGGACGTTCCCCAGATTCTTCCTAAGATGAGCCGTGAACAACCGGGAGAGTGAGAAATTCGGAAAAGCCAAAGCAGCCTGCAATATCATTCAGAAGTGAGCACGAACGAATATGTGCAGAAGCAAACGACTCCATGCCAATGCGTCCAAACCACGAACATGACCACATAGGACAGAGGACTCACTCTCGTGTATAAGGGTCGAGCGTCAGGATTGACCGCAGCGCCAGTCCTGGCCGGGCAGCCTTGGGAGGGGGGCAGGGAAGGGTGCAGTAAGAGAATGGGCTGCTTCTGTCGCATTTTATTTCGTAGGAGAGACGGACGGATGGATTTCAAGCACCTGTGGCAAAATATCAACTCTGATCAATCTGATCGGTTCTTAAACTGTCTGCTGTAATCCTCTTTATATCTGACCCATTTCTTTAATTGAAAAGAATAAAAAGGATTTAAAATAATTTTTAAAATAACAGAGAGCCCACCAGCTCCTCAGAAACTATCTTAATCTAAGGTAGTGGTTGTTTTTTTTTTGTTTTCCTCTAGCAGGACTTTCCATAACTGAATATATAGCATGTATTCATAACCTGTCTTAGGTTTCCCAGGCCCAGGAGGGGACTCCGCCCTGGATCTAACCAGTCTACAGCACCTCACATATTTGGGGCTTTATCTGTCACACCTATAAGCTGGGGAGGGGCTTGTCTGATCTACATTATCAAATTTTAACACATGTTAAGTGAGATATTTGTGAAAACAGTTTGAAAATAAAAATACAAGCAGGTAAGTAATAATTACTTCCTTGCCAAGCTGTGCGTCTCGAGGTCTCGTACATCAGTAATATTAGCATCAACAACAGAAGAGGAGATGCAGGGAGCGTGAATGAAGCAGTGTAAAGGGAAAGAAAAACTTACTGATGAGAGCTGAGACCTCCAAGGAAATAGTTGCTTTTCCCAAATCCCGACTTGAGGCCTGCCTTTCAAAATAATGAAAATCATTTTGTGAGAAATGATCCTAGTGGTCACTGTAATAGAATTAGGAATAGAACACATCTCACCACAGTGAGTCAACAGTATTTCCTATGAAAGCCCCAGGGCTTCAGTGCTCAGAGCTGAAATAATGAGCATAGAGACACCACCGGAGAAACGCTTATGAAGTATCAGTGTAAATAAACCTGAAGAGAAAGAGAAAAACACTGAGCTGCCCAGAACACCAGTGTTCTGCAGACCCCGGGGGACTGGCGGGGCTTGGACAGTTTCTTGAGAACCAGTTAAACCCAGTAGGTGCAGACTTCCTGGGGTGGGAATAAGTCCACTTCTATTCTAAAACCCTGGTGTTAGCAAAGAAAACCCAAACCTATCAATAGAAGCTTTGCAGGAGAATTGTTAATGGTATAAAAATGCACAGAGACCTTCTGACAGTTGATGCCAGGGGCAGCAAGAAGCAAAATGTACAGTGGGTGGCAGTTAACTAGCCCCTCCCAACTCTTCTTCTAGGACCTGCGCTCTGCACAGTGCCTCCTGTTTCTCTCACCTCCTCCCATGTGTAAGCATCGGGCTTCTCCGTCTCTCTCACAACGTTCTGAATACAATCGATTCATCTGGACCATGCTGCTGTAGGCTTAAGGTGATGACGCTTCAGAGGGACCCCAAAAGTCAAAGAGGCTGCGTGGGAAGGGCAACACGGTGAGGTACAAGAGGTTTTCCATGACACAGCCCTGGAGTTGAGCCCTACTCTCAACACGTGGTCATCATTCTCCATGACAGCTCACAGTTTGTCCCACCTCCTGGTATACATATCTGGCTAGTTCCCTTGGATACTGAATCATGTCTGGCCCTGGGTGACCAATAGAATATGGCGGAAGTGACAGTGACAATGTATGAATTCCGAGACTAGGTCACAAAAGGCTTTGCAACTGTTGACTTGACCCTTACATCCCCAGCTCTGAGGAAGCCAACCACTACTCTGTGCGGACACTCAAGCCGCTCTGTAGAGACACCCACAGCCTCCTGCCCATACCTGGCGGCATGCCAGCCCACCAGGGAGCCCTCTCGGAAGGGGAGCCTCCAGCCCCAGCTGGCGTTTGACTGCAACATCATGAGAGACCTTGAATTTGGGCCATTGAGGCAAGCTCCTTCTGAATTGCTGGAACCATGAGCGATAAATGATTGTTGTTGTTTTAAACCCCAAATTTGGGGGCAGTGTGATATATAGCTATATCTGTAAGAATTTAACCTTTCTAAGTATTGGGGGTATTCAGGCTGATATTCAGTTGGGAGACACCTATACAGCTATATCAATTGTTAAACTATTTAACTTGGTAAAGAGTCCTGTACTTGTGGCTGTACTGTACTGCTAGTTCCCCGAGGTCCTTTGCAAAGGCAAATCAAATCATCTTCAGAGAAAGACCTTGGCCTCAAATTACTTCATCAAATATTTTACAAATACCATGTCCAGTACACAACCAGAGAGAAGAATTTCTTAGGCACCCAGAATACATTCTTCACCCATGGAAAAATTATGCATATGATAGTAATGAATTCAGTGTGTAGTGGGAAGAGAGAAGCCAAAGTTGGAAGGGGTAGAAATGGGCCTAATGGGAGAGGAAAGAGGCTTTTGTTGCTTCCCAAGATGGGGATGAGCTCTGGGAATGGCAGAGAGCAAACCCCTTCCCTTGCTGTTTTCCAGAAGGTAGCTGGACTTTAAACGAGGTAGCTGAGGAGCTCAGATTCTTATGTACCTCAAAAATACCATCTCCAAGCTTGGTTGCTTCTTCAAGGCGGTCCACACCATGGACCCACGGAAGAAACCAAAGTGTTTAGAAGGCCCAGGCATCCTTGCCTGAATGTTCTAGACTGCGTGAAACCCAGAGGCTCCTAGAAAACATGAGGGAAGAGAAACTCTTCTCCATCTAGGAGGGTGAAGACTTGGAAAAGCTGTATCAGTTTTAGAGAAAAAGTCATGGTGACTTTTTGCATCAAATAATGTAAAATAAAATTAAAACCCACTGTAGGATATCGGCAAGATCTGTGACAAGTCCCTCATTTTGCGGATGAGGAAGTTGGGAACCGGTGGACTAGAAAGTGAGCCCTAGCACGCTACCCACACCCTGTGTGGTCTTCCTCTACGCGCCTCTGCCCGGTGCAGGCTGTCAAACACTGTTCCTACCTACTCCCTGGCATCGGTGCCTTACATTCTACAGGCATCTGGCACTTCTCACCCATCAAGCTAATATTGGCCCATAAAGTGAAAACCTCATATATAACATCATTTCTAGTGTTCCTTTATTTTCTTTCTCAACCAAAATTCCAACACCCACTGCTTTTTCTAGGCAGAAATCCACAAAAAGTCTTTCTACTGACCCAGCCAACTCATCAACGGCGCACTATTTTGAGTAGTACCATCCAGAACATCCTGCTTCTGTGTGCCTTGGTTAAAAACCTTACACACGTATATATGCTGACAAGTAGGAGCTTCCATCTCTTCTTTACGAAGTGATTTTGATTAGTGATTCCCAGTGGAGCAGATGATGGGGTCAGAATTTTCCACGGGCTCCCTGCCCCCGAGGGGGTTCAGCTGTCTGTCCCCAGAGACGTTTGAGCAGGGCTTAGTGAGCCCCTTGCCAATCTTGCCAGTAAAGGAGTTAGGTCCAGATAACTCTAAAGGTTCCTTCCGGCCTCATCATTATAAATAAATCCTTTAAAAAAATCCTCACCCAAGGATATGTTTACTGATTTTTATTTTTTAAAGATCTTATTTATTTATTTATTTATTTATTTATTTATTTATTTATTTTTAGACAGAGGGGAAGGGAGGGAGAAAGAGAAGGAGAGAAACATCAATGTGTGGTTGCCTCTCACGTGACCCCCACTGGGGACCTGGCCTGCAACCCAGGCATGTACCCTGACTGGGAATAGAACCTGCGACCCTTTGGTTCACAGCCCACACTCAATCCATTGAGCTATACCAGCCAGGGCATGTTTACTGATTTTTAGAGAGGGAGTGAGGAGAGAGAGAAGACAGAGACATTGCTGTGTGAGAGAAACATTGATCGGTATACTCCCGTATGCGCTCCGACCAGGAATCGAACCCGCAACCAACCAACAGAGCCACCGGGCCAGGGCTAAATAAAACCTTTTGATTTCTCATCATTCCTGGGTACCTCCTCTGCCTTTCCAATGGTCCCTCTGCGTCCATTCACAGTGACTGTTGTTCCCACATTCTCTGCCCTCCCTGGCACGGCAGCCTCTGTCATGGTTCATGGTCTGAAGAGACAAAGCTTTTCTTTTTTCCAGAAACATTTAAATTTTTTTAAAATTACAGTTTACATTCAATGTTATTTTGTGTTAGTTTCAGGTGTATAGCATCGTGGTTGGTCAAGCGTATACTTTCCAAAGGTTCCCCCTCCTGTTTCTAACACCACCTGGCACCGCAATGGCTGTATTGTTGACTGTGACCTGGTGCTGCACTTAATCCCCATGACTGTGTGTGCCGACCAATCTGTGCTTCTCCTTCCCTTCACCTCTTTCATCCGGTCCCCCCAAGCCCCTTCCTCTAAACCATCATAAACCGTTCTCTGTGTCCATGAGTCTATTTCTATCTTGTTTGTTTATATTGTTCTTTAGATTCCACATATAAGCGAAATCACATGGTATTTGCAAAGAGGCCTAGCTTTCCATTCCAACTTGACCACCAACCAGCTATGAAAACCTGAGCAAATTCACTAACTCCTCTTAACCGCCAGTGCCTTGCTTTCTCCCTGCACCCAGGGCTGCCGTGGGGAAGAGCGGCCATGACTCCTGAGGACCAGCCAGCGCCCAGCACAGAGTTCCTCAGAAGACAGGCACCTCTGTAGCCTGGCCACCCTGTCTTCACAAGTCCTATTTCAACCTCTGGGAGGGCAGGGTTCTCACAGGGTTCTCATCTTCTCTATCCGCGACCCATCCTTCACCCCCAGGTCAGGGCCTCTCAGCCAGTAGGCACCCCATCAACTCCTTACACAGACATCACTGAGCTACAGGAGCAGGTGCTGTGGAGTGACTCACACAGGTTTCCACCCTTCAGGAAGTTACATCCTAGCTAGTGAGTTAAAAACACAGACAACAAACACTGAGTTCTTTGAGCTGAGCTGTAAGGTTCAGCTTTCCTTGACCTTACAACTACTGCTGCTTTAGAATATGTCAAAATAATTGACCTGGATGGACAAAAAGTCACTAGATATGGGAACACATCAATTAAGGGGTATTTTCTTTCCCATGGGGTCGTTAAGAGCTTAGAGAGAAATAGAAGCCGTAGTAAAATAATGGTGAGTAGACAGCTGCAATTAAATGTGATTTTCCACAACTTAAGTATCGCTTTCAGATAGTGTCAAATTAAAGCTTTTCAGAAGATTGCTGAAAAAAGACTTTTCGTATGTAAGTGAAATGCTGGCACAGGAGGCCTCCGAAGAGAAACCGCCAGGTGCTGTTTTATGTGCTCGACGTGTTGGTGCCTAATGTCGCCTCAGTGGTTCTGAATTCCACATTGTCTGCAAAATTGCCACTTCACGAAGCTGCCTCAGAAATGCCTTCTGAAACGATGCAGGTAGCTGTCAATCGCATCTGTCCTGCCCGGTTTGCATTTTAGAAACATAGAAATGAAGAAAACCTTTATTTAGCCTCGAATTTCCTGTGTTTTCAGAAAAGAAAAATACTGGTTAGTCAAATAAACCAGAGGGATGATGTTTCTTTTTTGTTTTTGTTTGATTTTTTAAAAGATTTTACTTATTTATTTTTAGAGAGGGGGAAGGGAGAGAGGAAGAGAGGGAGGGAAACATCAATGTGAGAGATACATCCATCAGTTCCCTCTCGAACTCCCCCAACTGGGGACCAAACCCGCAACCCAGGCATGTGCCCTGACCTGGAATCCAACCAGCGACTTTCCTCTTTGTGAGGGGATGCCCAACCCACTGAGCCACACCAGTCAGGGCTAGAGGGATGATGTTTAAAAATTATGTTTAATGGATCTTTTTGTTAAAATTGTTAAAAACTAAATTCTTGCAGTTTGACCTTTTCATTGTCATGATATATGCCTTAAACCCTTAACATAATTTGGTTTTAGTTTAGACAACAGTCCCTTACCAATTAAGGCTCAATAGGATTTGCTTGTGAGTCACAGAGAGACGTATATATATATATAGAGAGAGAGAGACAGACAGACAGACAGAGAAAGAGACAGAGACAGAGAGAGAAACAGAGAGAAATGGCGAGTTAGGGGGAAAGTAATATACATCCACAGAGAGATGATTCAGCCTGAGGTTCAACAAATTGGTGTGTTTTGTTCCAGGTAGGATCAAGGCTTAGTGTGGTTCAAGCTCCTAAACTTTATTTCTCAGAAAATGATGCAAACATTGAAAACAGAGGTGGAACGGAGAAATTTTCCCTAGATGGCAGGAGCCAAGGTGAATTACAGTTGATAGATTGCATGAACAATACTGGACAAACTTGATAAAAATAGGTCAAAATCATGTAGACAATGGAAAGTTCATTGATGGCAATTTATATTACATCTCTTATTTATAGAAAGTTTTAATGTTTTATCTTTTTCTAGAACTTGTTTTATTATAAGTGAAGTGTATGTATCTACATATATATGTACATATGTATACATATATTTCATTATATGAAGTTCCTGTACTATTGATATAGAATGCAGATATCTGTTTATTGGTTAAAAAATTACAATCCAACCTCACCGAAGTGGGTGGGGGGAGATGCTGACCTACGAAACTTGGGAAATGAGTGGCGTCTGAAGTACTGAGGGTGCAAGGAACCGCGCATAGGTCTGTCCTCTGGTTGAGAAAGCTGTTTTCCTGGGGAGTACAGGTTAACAATGCTCAGACTGCTATACGTGTGTACGAAAGTAGAGCAGTTAAGCAAATACAGGGCAAATGGTGGGAGCCAGATTTCTCACTTTTAAAGTGAAAATTACAGATAAGCAAGGGGAATAGCGGGCCAAGTGATCCAAGCAGTAATAGAATTGGAGATTTCAGTACAAACTCATGTTTGGCTTAATACAGATACAGACGCTTACATCTAGAAGTGTGTGTGTGTGTGTGTGTGTGCGCGTGTGTGTATGGATTAGTATAAAAACGTACATTTCTTTGTCAGGTAAAGTGAAAGTACCTAAAAAAGAAAGTAACCCTCAGTAGCAGCTGGCACACAAAGTTCCCAGTGCTTCGTGTCTAATGCTATTCTCCAGTAAAGAAAATAAGGCTTCTTGTAGAAATGGCTGATTCTAGGACTGAGGTAGGAAATCTATAAAAGGAGCATCTTGTAGTGCCAGAAAATAAGGAAGTGCTGCAAAACAAGCAAAAACATAAGAAAACAAAAGAACGTTGGCGGGAGCGTGTCAAAGGGACACAGGAACCAAGTAAAGGGTCTCTCAGTGAAGAGATGGAACAATGTGAGCGAGAGAATAAAAAACGTAATCTTGGATCATAACCCAGAGTCTAACATAAATATCCATGGGTCCATACTAATATAAATAAATTATTGAATAAATAAGTGAATGAGGGCAGAAGAGGCAATGCGGAAGAATTACAAATAACTTATGTAGATACTTGGCCTTGAGGAGGGGAGCGTAAATTTCCACTCCTTAAGCGTGTGCTCAACATAGTGACCTCCTTCCAAAGAGCACAGTGTGGAAAAGGGGCAGGGCTGTGGCAATGACTTTACAGTGGAGAAATCTGATGGACACTCCCTCAGGCATGTGATCAAGGTCAACATCAACAGTGAAATTCATATTGATAGTAAGTTCCCCGGACATGATGTGATGAAAATGGCACTTTGCTTCCATGTTTTCTCTCCCCAAACATGTAAACAAATTCCAGCAGAGAGGCAGCCTACAAAATACCTGACCAGTACTTGAAAACTGTTAGAATATCAAAAACAATTGGAAAGTCTGAGACACTGCACAGCTGAGAGGAGCCTCAGGAGATTGTATGATGACTAAATGCAGTCTGGTGTCCTGGATGGGATTCAGGAACAGAAAAAGGACATTAGGTAAAAACTAAGAAAATCTGAATAAAGCACGGACTTTAGCTAATAATAATGTATCAATAATTGTTCACTAACTGTGACAAACATACCACAGTAATGTAAGATTTAGCCACAAGGGGGAACTGGATACAGGGTATTATCTTCTCAATTTTTTTATGTCTAAGTCTTTCCTGGATAAAAGTCTATTTAAAAAAAAAATCAAAAGTGATATGGGTTATAGGCTAGGTGCAAATCCAAGTCTATGGAAGTTGACAGGAAGAACATCGTTAACATTGATTTGTCTTATTGATAGCAAATGGATTTATTCACTGAAAATTTTTCAATTGACTTACTTTAAAATTTTTCATTCCCCAAGTATAATCTACTCAATTTGAAAAACAATAACTGATAACATTTTTCAGCATTTCAATAAATACCTTAATCTACGAACGTGTAATCCTTACAAGAACTCTATTAATATTAATGTGTTAATATTAATGTGCTATTAATATACCCCCTTTAAACATGAGGCCATTGTGGTTAGTGAGGTTTAATGACTTGCCCAAGTTGGACAGTTAGTAAGTCATGAACAACGATTTGAACTTGGGAAGTACGAATCTTGCACACAGTCTCAACCCTATGCTGTACCGACTAACATTAACAGCTAAAGATGAACTTTATTTTAGACAAGTTGATTTATAGACTATTTTTCAGGCAGAAATGTAAGATCAGAGGCTGTTAACTATTGGATATCCTGTGAGTTGTTATTTAAAACTTGCAAAAAAAGCAACAACCCATGTCAGTAAAAATTCTCTCTGAAGTAGAATTTGACATACTATTGGAACAGGTTAGTGAAATTAAAACATCAGGTTCTTGCCTGAAAAACTATTTCTACTTATCAAGAGTTGTTCTTCAATGCAAGTGAACATTATATCCAAGGCATTGACTTCTCATAAAAAGATTTTGAAGAAAAACATTTTTCCCCCATAAGGACATGGACTTCTCACCATTCACTCTTACTCTGGTGTGGGTGAAATTCAGGTTAAGGTATGATAACATCTTAAAGGAGTTGTTCTTTTCCATAACGTGAATGTGACTTTCAGGTCAAGGTGACCTCATCAACAGGTTAGCTCAAGGAACTTAAGTACTTCATCTTTTAAAATTTTAATGTACCTTTTTAAAGGTAAAGCCATCAAATATTTCTAAACTTGACGGAGCATGGAAAGACCCGAGGACGCTGAAAACACCCAATAAACTGTGCCTGAAAGCCTACAGTCATCGAAGACACTTGAGCCCTGCTCCTGGGGCTGCACTAGTGTGACTGGAAAGGGGCTCCGGGGCTCCGTGTGTTGATTCCTCAGCGTTGGTTACAGGAGGGGGCTTCACATGGTTAGTGCTGGATTTCCTTGGGTCTAATGTCACCGCGTTGTCAGATCTGGTCATTATCTTTCACTCTCTCCTCTTTGAGTCCTACTTCGGCTGTTGCTCTTTTTCCACTTTTTTTTTTCACGGGGAGAATGCTGGAACAATATAGGATGTAAAGTTCATTCCACTTTCACTTAGATTCCTCTTGGGAGACAGTTGACAGCTATGTGGAAGATGAGAAGATGTATGGAAAGGGTCATGGTCAGCAGTGGGTCACTAAGCCACTGTTACAGAAGTTAGATGCATCCATGGGGGATGAGGCCCCCAAGACTTCTTCCCACACCAGGAGTGCCAAGTGCTTTTCTCACACTTTTCTGGGTAGTTCCACGGGGGGTGGTAAGGATGAAAGCTCTGTTGGAAGCAGCAGTGTGGAGGGGCACCTGGTGAGGCCCAGAGAGGGGACTATTTCCAAAGCCTCTGCACCCAACACTTCAAAGCATAACATGAAAACTCAGGTGAGAGCAGTAATTCTCTTAGTACCAAGTCTACTTTCATTTCCAGCCCGTGTATCACTGTACATATCCTTAGTAACATGAGTGCCAAGAGAGGAAGCTTGTGGAGGAAGTTCATTCTAAGCCCTTGCTCTTTTTACCTTCAGCAAGACATGTCATCTCCTGGTTCCAGCAAGTGGGACTAACAGTCCTGCCCTGCCTTGCTCATGAGACTGGTAAGAATCTCACACAGCTGTCAGGGACCCTTACCCAAGTTCCCCAACATGCTCTACATTTATCCATTGTTTTTAAATACAGCTGTGGGGAAAGGTAAGAGCTTAAACAGTCTGCAAGTGTCAGGAGGCTGAGGATTCTGTAAAGGCATCTTGGAAAATCAGGGAAGGAGGCACAAACCTAATTCCTATTCTGTGTTTCCCTGGCCTCCAGCAAAGCCTCCCCTTGTATTAGACAGGCCCATTGTAGATAAATAGGGGCTGCCAACAGGAAGACACAGTTTGGGCAAACTGACCCGCAGATGGTTCAACTCCGTGGGTACCAGCCAAGGGCCAACATAGCAAACAGTAACTTCTGTTGATGTCTTAAGTCAGAGTTATAGATACAAGATAATTGTGGGGTGGTGGGAATTCATGGTGCAGTTCCACCCAAAGAAACTTGAGACATCCGCAGCCTTCTTTGCTGCCCCTTCGAAGCTCCAAACTTAGGCTGTTGATGTAAGCTCCCTGAACCGTCAATTCCCATCTGTAAAATGGGCATGGTGTCCAGCTCACAGGGTTGCCTTGAAGACAGGGTCTACTCTGTGTGGTACTAAGAACCTAAGTTCTCAGTACTTCAGGACTTTAGCCTTACCTCTGTCTTAATCCATTAGGGCTGCTATAGCAAAATACCTTTAACTGGGTGACTTGTAAACAACAGAAATGTATTTCCCACAGTTCTGGAGGCTGGAAGGCTGAAGCCAGGGTGACAGCATGGTCGGGTTGGTAAGGGTCCTCTTCTGGTTTGCAGATGGCTGACTTGTATCCTCATGTGGCGGAGAGGGAGTGAGCTAGCTCTCCAGCTTCTTTTATAAGGGCACTAATCCCATTCATGGGGGTCCCATCCTCATGACCCAATTACTTCCCAAAGTCTCCACTTCCAAATACTAGCACATGGGGGATTAGATTTCAACATATGAATTTTGGGGGTGGACAGGCATTCAGTCCATAATACCTCATGCTGCAAAATGAATACCTTGGAACAGACAAGTGCTAAACCCAGCTCCTCTCACAGCGGGATGAACATCTTCTGCTGTTAACTCTCCAGCCTCAGTCTCAACACTGAGCTCTTGTAAGTCATGAAAATAATCAGTCAAAAATGTTATGAGCTATAAAGAAGTTGGCAGAAGACTGATTTGGTGGCTGTTCCTGCCAGTGACTGGTGTGATCTGGGTTGTCCTGCAGACCCTGAGCCTCTATCAGATGAGAATAATAATACCAATCCTTGGCCAAGATGGCTCGTGTAGTGACAAAATAGCATCTATTAAAGTACTGTATTGATAATGGAATGGTTGAATGGCCAAGGGCACAGATATCTGTCTAGAAAAAATATTCAGAAATAAGGAGGGGGTGACTTTTTGGGGGGAAGGAAAATAGGGTGATTGGAGGATAGTCCTGTGGCCTGGGACAGAGTCGAGATGAGGAATCCAGGATATTTCCATAAGAGAATGAGCACAGTGGCCCTGCGTGGAGACTCCGTGCTCTCTGAGGGGCCGAGCATCCTTGGGAGTTCCTTGTTAGGAGGTGAGAAGGTGGATTATGCACTTACCACCAAATTGTCCTTTTCTGCTCAGATTCTGCAAAACCAACAGACCCACAAACCAGGAATTGCTTCTCTTTTATGTTTAACTCAATTTTCTGTGTAGAAGCTGGGATAGAGAATGCTTTCACATTCGTAATGTAATTCAGCTACAGAGAAGAGCAGATAAATATTCAGGAGAAAACCCCAGAAGCAGAAGTGCCTTTGTGCCTGTCTTGCCTGTGGACAGAATAGGGATTCCAAACATGGTTTTGTTCCAGCCGGTGCTTCCAGAAGATTTTTATCAGCAAAGCTGTGTTGCAGGAGCAGCGGTTGCAGAGCTGACCCCCTCCACACCATCTTCTCGCTGCATTGCTAATTTTCACAGCATCTTTCTTTTAACAGCTCTATTGTTTTGTTTGAGGCCTGCAGATATCCTAGGATTTTTTTCTTTTCCCATTGGTAAAGAAGGAAAGAAATGTAAAGCTCATTGTAGAACAGGGTTAGAATGATTTCCTCCAGATATCTCTAAAAGAAGTCAGGTCAAAGGTCAAGCCATGAATACAGAAATAAATGGGAAGCTGCAACTTAATGGTGCGCTGATTCCCAGTGGGGCAACTGGAGGGAGTTTCCTGAGCAAGGAAGGCAGCTTGTCCAGCCAAAGAGACCACACCATCTTATCAACAAGGAAACGTTCTGATTCGTATCAGGGGCATCACGCTACCGCAGGATCCCTTCTCTCGTCTGCAAGAAGAATCAAGAAAGTCAAAAGGGGCATTTTGAGAACTCACTGGGAATCTTAGAAAGCAATGGAATACTTTCCGATTATGTTAGAAACAAGCTCTTAACATTTTTTTAATAAGGAAAAGAATTCAGCTGAAGTGACTTGATATTTAGTAGCTCCGAAGCATTTGTTTTGGGTATATGTCCTTGAATGATGTTTATTTAAATGAGTTTAAGAGAAATATGAATATCCTGTCCCTCTGGGAACTCAGGCAAAGCCAGGCTGATTAAGAGGTATGGTAATTAAGAACAGGTAGCTGTGGAAGCTAATTATACTTGAGCATTTATATTTCCTTAAATTTTGCTCTAATAGTTATTTTTACATGTCCATGATGTATGTAGATGTAGTAATTTATGATTAAGCCTCAAACTGTGATTATTAAATGTGATACTTTGCTCTTTTAATACTTGCAGTTCCTATTTTTAAAGTGCGGTAAAGTGTACAATATCCTTTGGCACCATGAAATTTGCTTAATTAAAAACTCAGCTGTCTTTACATATGTCCCTACTGGTCACATGAATTTCAAGTACACCACAGTTGAAAAGAATCGTTAGCATAGATAGCTAGATATTAATAAAGGAGGGAAGCAAAGGGAATCAGACATTGTTGAGCCCAATAGGCTGGGAGCTGAATCAGACACTGAGCCCGCTTGCTTCCTTCACTAGGAAGTTAGAGCATCACACACACCCCAGGGCACCTCATCTGTCCCCCACAGATGACTGGGGGGAAGGATAGAACAGTAAAGGGGAAGATGAGCACATGATCAGTAGAAGCCAAGATGTCTTCAGACAGAACCTGAGAGGCCTGTCTGTGTAGCCTGGGGAAACCATTGGATTGGATAAGGGACACAGAACCATGGAAGATCTAGGGAATGACTTGGTTAGGGGGAGGACCCAGCACAAGCTGGAGAAACACTGGGAAGTTGATTGGTTAGTTTGAAAGGGCGCCTGGTCCTTCTTATGCCGGACAGGATATAACCTGAGCCAAACAAACAAAGACCCTTTCTCTCTCTTCCTGAGTAACGAGCACTCACCCCGTGTGTTTGCGTGTTCTCTCTCCATAGCCACGTGGCCCTAGCAGCCGCCTGGGGCCCTCAGCCAACAGCATGGGTCTGGGCACAGCACCAGCCAGGAGCAGACTAACCTACCTGGTTGGGACAGAGACATGGATTGAACCAATGTTGCAAAGTGTCTGGACACTGGCCCTATTTCTGGGCCAGATGAAAGCAAGGCTGGGCTTTTTCCACTGCGGGAGAGGAGGAGACAAGACATTGAGAACCTGGGGGCAGCCTTCTGTTTCCACCAAAATAAATCTTACCATGCCACAACCTCCCGTACATGGGTCCCTCGGAATGCTTCCCTTGTGATCCTGTGAAAGAACCCCATTTTGACAAGCCAGAGAATCAACTTTTGCAATTCTCAATCCAATTATTGTTGAGCCTTCACTGCATGTACACAGTGGAGCAGTAGCTTGAAGTCACTGCATTCTTTCTACTGAAAATATACCATTAAAAGGAGATAGAACCAAACCTGTAAGAAATGCAGGTATTTATGACGGCACACAGTTAGGACTGCCAAGCAGCTCCAAAGGCTCCCCACCTCTATTTCAGTGACAGACGCCAGGATAAGCAGTTTGTGTAGAAGAAGGTGAACGGCACTTGGACAGAGCCCCCAGATGCCTGGGTTTAGGGACCTACTTGACATTGCCCTGGATTACTTCCAAGGAGAAGTAATTGGCTGCAGATGACAGTGCCTGGACTAACAGGGACGTGTTGTCCAGACACTGCTCTCCCATAGCCCTTTGTTACCTTAGGCAGATGGTGTGAAGCTTTGGTTTTCTCACTGCTAAAACGCTGACTATTCTGCCTGCCCCTCCTTTTACAGAGTTGCTGCGAGGACCAGCTGAGTTCCGGGGGCCTGGGTATGTATAAGGCAGGGACCAAGTCTTCCAAGACTTTTGCATTCTCCCCTCACAGCTTTTATGGAACTGTACTGTAGCTCTTTGATGACACAAACTGAATGCAATAAAGGCACACAATATAGAAATCCAGCAAGTTGTTAAGTATAAAACCACCTTTCCGGTTCAGATCCATGGGAAGAGGCTTAGTTCTCGTCTCCTTCCTCAAAACTTGATAACATTGCTTAAACTCAGGGGTGTGCTAGACATGGCTCTGACCGCCTGTGTATCTCCCCCCAACTCCATGGTCAAAGCTGTTGGAGTTGGTAGCTTGAAATTGGTCTGGCCACCCTGGACATATTTATACCATGGAAATTGGCAAATGCTACTATGATATTGTGGTATAATGAAAAATACAGTTTGGTCTTTATTCCTAGTTCCTGGCACAGAACTTCTAAAACCTTTGGAATTTGCTGAATGAAGTGAGAGGAGCATCTTCTGTTATTCATCTTTTAATCATACTTGAGTTTATTATGCTGATGAGGTGACTCTTGGAAGGCCCCTGGATAGCTTCAGGATGGGTGCTGGTTGCCAGCTGAACCCAAACCGTTAGAGAGTTGGAACTTTTAGTCTGACTTCTGATCTTTAAGGAGGAAAGAGTTCATCTGGAGACTGAGTTAATCACCAATGGCCAATGAGTTAATCAACTGTGCATACATAATGGAACCTCTATACAAACCCTAAATTATAGGGCTTGGGGAGCTTCTGGGTTGGTGAATGCATGCACATGCCAGGATGGTGGTGCAGCTCAAACTTCACAAAATCTACTTCCAGGACCCTTCCAGATCTCTTCATCTGGCTATTCATTTGTATCTTTTATAATACCCTGTACAATAAACCAGCAATAATAAGTAAAGTTTTCCTCTGAGCTCTGTGAGTCATTCCAGCAAATTATCAAACCTGAGGGCGGGGTCGTGGGAACCAATTATTTGTAACCTAGATGGACAGGGTGTGGGTGACCTGGGGATGCACCACTTATAATTGACACCTGAATCAGGGGAAAGGCAGATCCCCTCACTTTTGGGGTCTGTGCTAACTTCGGATGGTTAGTGTCAGATGGAATCAAATTGTAGAACACCCAGTTGGTGTCCACAGAGGACTGGAGGATTGCGTGGTGTGGAAAATCTACACATTTGGTATCAGAAGTATTCTGTGGGTAGATAGAGATCATAGTAGAGGTACACATCAGGGCTTTAAAAATTTTTTTTCAGAGAGCTACTTGTTATATATTTACTAGCCTACCACTACTTAGACTTTTTCCTGTGCTTATTAATAATTGTGGTTATATTTATAGACTGGGAGAACCATGAACTTGATGATTTCAGGGACTCTGGAGTGAGCTGAAATCCAAAAGAAAAGCTCCCTAATTTACTTGCAAATGCATCTTCACTTCTTCCTTTATCAGCAGTGCTGTGACAGGCATGATCTTAGATCCACCTCCATGAAGTCGCCCCGAGTGGAGTTGGGGAGGTCTGGGTTCAAGTTCTTTCTCAGCTGTTATTGGCTGTGTGACCTTTGGCAAATGATTTATCTAACTCACAGAATATTTATTTGTAAACAGACACAAACACCTCCCTCAGAGACTTGTTAAAATTAAATAAGATATCATATGTAAAACATTTCTTATGGGACCTGGCCCATAGCGAACTCTAAAAAAAGAAGGGCAGCTGTCAGTCAAATTGCCGTTGCGATCACTACCCTCATCATCAGGAGGGGGCTGTGGACAGTCGTGACGATTCACATCTATCTGTGAGAAATCCTTCTAAGGTCACAGTTTGTTGATCCACACTTCATTTCATCTTTATAAATCCTTGATAACCTTGGATTCTCTCTCTGTTGGACTAAAAAAATTCTTTACTCTCTCTTATCCCATGAAAAAAAACTAATAATACAACCAGGTTGAAACAGCAGGCCAAGTCTTAGCATTTTATGGGTTCAAATATATCATCCCGTTAAATTTAAAACCACTCAACTCACTGTTACTGGAGTTACAAATATATTGAGAAATATGTAAAAGGAACAGAAAGTTGGAGGCCCAATAGTATGTTATTACTAAGACAGAGGATGTAGTTTAGTGCAAAAATTAAATGTACCTGCTTGATAAAATTTGAACCCCTGTCCCAAGCAGTGCTACATGGAAGCTCACTCCAGACAAGAGGCAGAGACACATGAACTCCTAGTTGCAGCCAAAAGGAAGGGAGCAAGCCAAACAGAGCATGTCCAGATCAATCTTCCATCACTTCCTGGTCACAGAAGTTAATCAACCTCCCCTGGATGGATGGATGTACGGATGGATGCATGGATGGAGTTCTTTTTTAAATATGACACTTTCTGTCTTCTTATCTCCTTGGCACTTGAAGGAGGAAGACCAAGAACTGATTATGCAACTAAGTTGTTGCATTTTGCACATACGCTAATTCACACTTCTGAGGACATAAAAAGGTTTCAAGGGCTTCAGTTCTTTGCAGGAGCCATTTCATTCATTCATTGTTAGAAGTTCTCAATGAGAAATGTCCGTTCAGTGCTCACACTGGAGACATAATCCCTCAGCCCAAGGAGTTCGTAGTTGGATAGAATAAACAAGCACATAAACTCATTATCACAAGACCAAGTGATAGATGCTGTTATGAAAAATGACAAGATAGCTATGGAAGAAAAGGCTTCCTACTATATCTGAAAAGGCTTTGCAAGGGAGCTGAGAGTGAGGACACCCTTGCCTGTGAGTTTTCTGTATCTCTGAACGGATAGGGACGTGGATACACACCAACATCTCTCCATAACTGCACTGCAATAACTATGTATTGTGAGGGAAGGTTCTCTTTAATATCACTTTTGCCCTAATTTGCAGCCCCATATCTTACTCGGTTCATCTTATGATAGCCAGTTTGGCATCTATAATTAACACTCCCCACTCTATGGCTGACTCACATGTTAACTCGTGTTTTCATTTCACTTGAGTGAAAAGTGAACATTTTAGAAAATCACAGCTGGTCAATGAAACTTCCTTTTGCCCACACTGTACCTACCAAAGTGGTTCCCACCCTTTAGCTCATTGGAATCTCCCATTTCCCCAGTGATACTGGCAGAGTTGACTCACTCGTTTGCAACCCATGGGTGCCACTTTGCACAATTCCAGGGACGCCGTTCACATTGTAGGCTGTGTTGTTCTCAGTGCACTTTCCTTCCTCTTTGCCTCCAGTTCTGGCACCCAAACCCATTCCCAGAACCCCCATGCTGCCCTTCTGTCCTCATACAGGATATTCCCACTACCCCTAACCCTACACCCTCACCAGCTCCCGATGCTCCATACCTATGCTGGGAAAACCTATCTGCTGTCCCATTATGGGTTGGTGAATTATTTATTACAAGTTACTTTTGTGACTTATTTTTTAAAATATTTTATTTATTTATTTTTAGAGAGGAAATAAGAGAGGGAGAGAAGCATCAATGTATGAGAGATCTGTAGATCAGTTGCCTCTCACACACTACCACGACACCCCCGCCCTCCACCTCCTGGGGACCTGGCCCACAACCCAGGCATGTGCCCTGACTGGGAATCAAACTGGCAACCTTTCTGTCTGCAGGCCAGTGCTCAATCTCCTGAGCCACACCAGCCAGTGATACTGTGATTTATAATAAGAAATACCTATTTGATCCTCCTCCTATTCCTGGCAGAGACCTACTAAAACCCTTGGGATTTACTAAGTGATAAGAGCAATTAAAGTGTCTTTTATTATTCATAAAAAGCACCTTTTAACCTCACCTGAGTTTATATGAAGTGACTTTAGGAAAGCCCCTAAGGATGGAGGCTGGTTGCCAGGGGAACCAGCCTGTGATTAGAGTTTGGAAATTTAAATCTTCAATGACCTCCAGGAAGGGAGGGGGTTGAGTTAATCACCAGTGGCCAGTACTTCAATCACTCATGCATACGTAATGACGTCTCCAGAAAAATCCTTAAAGTAGGAAGTTTGGAGCGCTTTCAGGTTGGTGACCTTGTGGAGGTGCTGGGAGAGTGGAGCACCTGGAGAAAGAATGGAAGCTCCAGACCCCTTCCCACGTGCTTTGCCCTATGAATCTCTTCCCTCTGGCTGTTCCTGAGTTATATTCTTTTATAATAAATGTAAATAAACTGTTTTTCTGAGTTCTGTGAGCTGCTCTAGCAACTTGCTGAACTCAAGGAAGGTTGTGGGAACCTCTGATTTACATCCCGGTAAGTCAGAGTACAGGTGACAGTCTGTACACTTGAGACTGTCTGAAGTGGGAGCAGCCTTGGGGGCTGGGCACCTCACCTGTGGGATCTGACACTAAGTCCAGGTGGCATTTAGTGGCAAAATGGAACTGAATTGATGGACACTAGCTGGTGTCTGCAGAGAATTGGAGAACTACTTGGTGTGGGAAAACCCACAAACTTGACGTATTCTCTGAGTGGAGAGAACAGAGAAGAGCTTTTTCCCCTTTTTCCCCAATTCATTTACTGATGTTTTACTTGGATCTTGGGGTTGGGGGACAGGGAGGACTGGACTTTAACCAAGAGAAGTGCGTTGGGCTAGAAGTTCCAGGCCAGGAATTGGCATCCTGGGCAGTAGTTGTGGGAGGGCCATTTTTTGGCAGGATGATATTTTAGGCATTTGTAGCCTCTTATTCCCGATACTCGCAGAGAAGCTGCCTCCTTGCGTAAAGCAATAACCTCATGTATTTTAGGATGAGTCCTCACCAAAGGCAGGATGCTGGTCTCAGCCCTGCAGGGAGATGAGACCAGGCATTT
This sequence comes from Micronycteris hirsuta, assembly GCA_004026765.1. Lineage (NCBI taxonomy): Eukaryota > Metazoa > Chordata > Mammalia > Chiroptera > Phyllostomidae > Micronycteris > Micronycteris hirsuta. Next base: position 83,524 of record PVJI01004700.1, on the reverse strand, counting down.
CACAGGACTAGTTATTGTTTGGCTCTGTTTCTTAGTAGGTAAAGGTGAATCTGCTTGGTATTTGCAGAATATGAGTATATATACATATGGAATGACAGAAATATATATAATACACAAAAGTGGTTCAAATGCTGGTGGACGCATAGTACAGGGACATGATTTTATCTGGCTTTAAAGTTGTACTTAATTGCTTATGTGTGCTGAGTTTGGATTGCAGGGAAATAAAGACTTGGATACTCATCCACATGTGACTTTAGTTTCTATGTATTACAGCAAAAGGTTTTTTTTTCTCCTTCTCTTATTTTTCTTCCCTTCTACTTGCAAACAGATTGAAATTCTATACTAGGGAAGCTCTCAAATGATCTGTCCAATTTCCAGTCATTACATTTCCCCAATTATAAACTAAGAATAGATCTGGGTTTTATTTTTTTATGCTCTAGCTTTAAATGAATATATCCCAAGGGCTTATAATAAAAAATCTGAGTCTCATGCCCCAAGTTCTACTCCCCAGAAACTTCTAAACACTTAATTCTCTTCATCTTGTAGTTGCTTTCTACAATTTTCTAAGTAATGTACTTAGGCCATAATTTTATTATCAGTTTTAAATAATCTCGGCTTCCTGCTCTGCTAGACGAAGAGTTAACTTTATAAATTCCCAATCCCATCTTCTCAAAGTGGTTATACTTGTATTTTATTTTAAATTACTAGTCACCATTTGCATGATCATGACTGTTTAAAGATTGTTTGTGGCACAGGCTTTAGTGGGTCGTGAAAGCATTCCTTTTTTTCAGTGAAGTGGTGACAATCACCTCTTTGGGTGGGGTGTCAGGAACCTAGCAGATGCGGACACCCTCTTCAAAGAGAAAAATCCTAAACTGTGAAGGGCACGCAGAGGGGTCTAAGCGCCGCACCACACACTGACCTCATCGCTATTGCTGTGATCACCTTTTCTCTGCATGGTGGAGCTCAGAGAAAGCTTGGTGTCCAGTAGATACCCAGAGAAACACGTTCTCTGTGTGTGTTGTCCTTGCTCCAGCCGAGGGCTGTGGGAGCAGGGTGCATCCCCTTAGATGAGCGTGGCTTTTGGAATCATAAAGATGAGGATTTACATCATTGTAGTGGACAGAATAAGGCCTCTGTGAGGGTTAATTTTATGTGTCAACTTGACTGGCCTAAGGAATGCTTAGGCAGCTGGTAAAACATTATTTCTGGGTTATCTGTGAGGATGTTTCCAGAAGAGATTAGCATTTGGATCTGTAGACTGAGTAAAGAAGATCGCTCTCACTAATGTGGGTAGGCACCACCCAATCCATTGAGGGCTAAATGGAACAAAAAGGAGGAGGAAGGGCAAATTTGCTCCTGTTGCCTGGCCCGGGCTTCTCCTGCCCTCAGACAACAGCGCTCCTGGTTCTCTGGCCTTCGGACTTGGACCAGGGCTTCTGCCATTAGACCCTTGGTTCTTGAGCCTTTGGAGTTGGACTAGGACTTATATCATTGATTCCCGAGGTTTTCAGGCCTTCGGACTTGCACTGAGTTGCACTACTGACTTTCCTGGTTCTCCAGCTTGCAGACAGCAGCAGATCACAGAACTGCTCGGTTTCCATAACTATGTGAGCCAAACAGCAAACAAATCCTATTGATTCTTTTTCTGTGAAGAATCCTGACTAATGTGTCCCAAAATCCATGCCCTAATCTCTGGAATCTATAAATATGTTACCTTACATGGCTAAAGGGGCTTTGCAGATGCGATTAAGTTAAAGATTTGGAGGTGGGAGATTATTCTGAAATATCCGGGTGGGCACGAGGTGATCTCCAGGATCCTTAGAAGGGAAGAGTGGCGGGCGAGTCAGAGAGAGGTGTGGTGATGGAGTCAGAGATTGGGCTGATAATGCTTTGAAAATGAAGCTACAAGTCAAGAAACACAGGCGGCCACTACAAGGTCGAAAAGACAAGAAAATAAATTCTCTCCTCGAGCCTCCAGAAAGAACACGGCCCTGCCCACACCTTAATTTTAGGACTTCAGACTTCCCAAACTGTAAGATAAAAAATTTCTGTTGTTTTAAGCCATAGGCTTTTGGTATTTTGCAACAATAGGCAACTTATGAAATCAATCTTCGGCTGCTTGTTCCCTGTGTGGCTGTGGGGGGCCAACTCGCCCCTCTCCTCTGAGTTTCTGTGAAATGGGGGCAACAGGGACTCACTCTCCCCTTGACCAAACTCTAGTCAAGCTCTTCTGAGCCTTCTTCTTGACTAAGTCCAGTCCTTGGTCTGCTGACCCCAACTTTAGTAAAGAGTGGCTGAACCAAGTTTTAGCCAAAATCCTACTAAGCAAATTTAGTGAGACTCTCCCTTAATGTGTAATCAGGCTCCTCTTAATAATCATCCACCCACAGATTCTCTTAGTCTACCCGTTGGCTATAAATCCCCAGCACAAGAGTGAGGGGAGGATGGGGTGGGAAGCTGATCTCTGCTGCCTTACGGGGCAGTGAGGGGCCAGCTAGGAGGCTCTGAGACCACTGCAATGGGAGTGGAGGGCAGCTATGGTTCCGACCCAGGTTTGAATGCGGGAGGGAGGCAGTGAAATAACACAGAGGTTGGAAGAGAGGAGCAATACATTGGAAGATTTTTTCTGATGGGTGACTGCTCTGAGATGACACTAAGGAGGAGGAGGAGGAGCTGAAGTGACTCCAGTGTGAATGGCCAGCTCTCCAGTTCGCTTGACCTGGAGCCATTTCAGCAGAGGCTAAAGGCAGGGCAAGCCCCCAGGCAGTTAGGCCCGCCTGAGTGCCAGGCACTCTGCTCTGCACTTCACATGTGTTTATTCCACTTGACCTTCCCCAGTGCCTCCTTTCACAGATGAAGAAACTATCAAGCAGAGTCAGTCAGGGCTTAACCATGATGCCACTTGGCCTGCCTTTAGAATTAAAATGATAAAAAGTGTCCAGACTGCTGCTCCTGGCCCGTCCTGGAAGAGAAAGGTGTCTACGTTCCCGTGGAGGAATGAATTGCGTGGCCGGCATAAACCTCAGCTGGAGAGGCCCTCGCTGCTTATGGTTCCCAGACAACACCCGTCTTCAAGGAGATATCGGGACAGCCATCGTGAGCCTTGTCAAGTTATTGAAAGAACCCATCAAAGTAGCTTCAGAGCCCTAGTCGCAGGGCTCGGTTGGTTAGGGCGTTGTCCGTGCACTTGAGGTTGTCTGGTTTTATCCTCTGTCGGGGCACATACCTAGGGTGTGGCTTTGATCCCTGGTTGAGGCACGCAGGGGAGGCAATTAATCAATGTTTCTCTCCCTCTCCTTTCGTCTCTCTCTGAAATCAATGGAAACATGTCTTCACGTGAGGATTAATAATAGTAATAATAATGTTATTTTTTTTTAATTGCTTCAGATAAGTCACCAGGGAGTGTCAGAGACTGGCTGAATAGACGGTGCGACTTCCATCACAAGAGAAGGGAGCAGGAGAGGACAGCAGGTCCCATCCAGCTCTCCTGTCAGGAAGTTTCTGGATCAAAGAGCTGTCAGGGGTAGAGCATAGTTTCAAAATGGGACTGCAAGACACGCTCAAGCACGGCACCAGTTACCTGTGATACGGGATATGAAAAGACCAGTTATATTCACTGTGCTTGCCTCCAGGTTAGAAAGTTCTACTGCAGGTGAAATATTTGATTCTTCTGCCCATAGATCTTTTACACTAGAGCAACTTTGTAAATAAGCACTTGCTGAGGGCAAATAATATAAAAAATTGTGTTTATGGAATCGGCTGTGTCCCCTTCGGTATTAGTCAGGATTTGATCAGAGAAGTAGAACCACTAGGAGAGACATCTAATAGCAGATTCAATATGGGACCGTATGCAACTGTGGAAGCCTTGATTGCTTCTGCGCCTGCCACAGGATGAGATGAGAAGTGGGGAAAGCAAAGGCAAATGGGGCCCTTCCAGGACTAAGTGGAGCCTGCATTGCTCTCCCATTGCCACAAGCCTCCACCTTCAGTGATGGGGGTTCTGCCTGAGAAGCTGGTGCCCAGTGTCATGGGACTGCACACACACCTCGCCCAGGAGTTGCTGAAACTGAAGGACTGACAGCAGCTTCTGGAGTTGTGGCTGGCATGTTGCACCTGTCACCAGCAGACGCGAGACACCATGCATGAGCACCAGCAGCACCCTGTGTCCTGCACCAACCTTCCAACAGCACAATATGGCTGCTGCTTCACTTCCATCTTCCCAGGCTCACTTCAGGATGTCTTCTGTGCTGCCACCTCACCTGGGCCCACGCAACAAAGGAAATTCTGAGAAACCTACTTCCAGCTAAGCCAAGGTGACACAATCCAGATCCCCCGTTGTCTATGTTTTGAGAAAGAGCTGATGGAATGTTCCTTAGACTGGCAAACCCTCTTCAATGAGCTAGGCAAGTGGTCAGGGCAGTAAGGGGGAATAAAAGAATTCAGCTGGCCTATGGAATCTGCTGGTGGTAGGAGTGAGAATCTTGGAGGCCTTAGAGAGAAACCATGCTCAGATTACAAATCTCAGCTCCACCACTAAGGGGCTTTCTGAGATCTAGAAACTCCTTTAACCACAAAGACCAAAGGAAAGAACCAGATCACTGGATCTCTCACGGGCTTTGCAGCTCTAAGTTTCTCATTCTCTGCATTACTTCATTTGAAAATGTAGAAGTGCCACAGGCCCCAAACTTGCAATGGCCTCTTAGGTCAGTTTCAGGGCCCCATCACCACTGCACTGGGACCATCACTGCACCTCCTTAGACGCCAGTACCCCACATCCAGCATGAGTGTCTGACCTTAGACCAGGGGTGTCAAACTCATTTTCACTGGGGTCACATCAGCCTCGTGGTTGCCTTCAAAGGGCCGAATGTAATTTTAGGACTGCATAAATGTAACTACTCCTTAACTGGGGGCAAGGAGCTTGGTGCTGCCATCGTAGAAACAAGGTGCCAGGCTGGATAAAACAAGGTGGAGGGCCGGATTCTGCCCGCCAGCCTTGTGTTTGCTATCTGTGCCTTAGATTCTTGCAGGTGCAGCAGAGGGAAATTAATATGACTGGTTTGCCCCAAACGTGTTGTTTCAAATGGAGAGAGATATAAGCAGCCTGACAATCCATCCCAGATCCTTATGGACCATCCAGATCAGCCTGGCCAAATGAAGGGTCAGAATTGAGAAGGACAAGGAATCTGGGCCTGCTTGGCCCAGGAACAATGAGAAAATGAGGAGATGCCAGACAGGGCCGTGAAAAGACTGTACAAGGTGGTGGAATTATTGTCTCCTGGGGGCAAAATGAAGAGCAGTGGACAAGTAGGGCCCAGTCCCTCCTCTTGGGAAGGCTTGAGGGATTGTTTTGCAGTTTGGGAAAGATGGAATTACCTCCAGTATCGATCTAAAGCCTTTACAACCACTGGGGTTGTTTTCCTTTCTTGCTCATTGATGGAGGTGCCCCTGTGTCTCTTGATTATGCTTCAAAAGATTCATGTTTTAAAGGTGCTAATAATGAACCAAGGGACAGAGATTTTGACAAAGATACATAGTAGGACACTGGGAAGGAAGGAAAGAAGGAGGAAAGGAACGTAAGAAGGAAGAAAGGAAGGGAGGGAGGGAGAGAGAAGAGTAATGGACAGAAATAGAAGCTGCCCTGTCCTGGCTCTTTCACAAAGACCAGAGACCAGAGTGTTCCAGTTGGCAAGGCCTGGGCCATGTGGCCACCTGGGCCCCGGGAGATACGCTCCTGTTCTATCCAAACCACAGAGCCAAGCCTGGGGAACCAGTGTTCCCTATGGAAAATCAAGGTACTGTTATCAGAGGAGGGGGATGGGCGAGGGACAGGAAAAAAAGGGATGCCAACTGCTTTCATCCTTTTGTAGAATCAGGTGATAGATTAAGCCAGACTTTTATTTACCAGAGTTACCTGATGTGGTATCAGCAAGTGTAGGGACAACGGATAAACAGGCGCAGACCCTCAACAGCATTGTGGGAGGACTGCCTCAGCTTACCCTGCCCTGCCCCCCTCACGTTATTTACCTGTCCCTATTTCTCTCTTACTCAAGACTTCTGGCTCCCTCTCGATGCACATATTTCCTCCTTTGCTTCCTCTCCTTCTTCTCTCTTCCTCTTTATTTTCCTGTTACATTTTCTCTATTCCCACCCCTCTTCTTCTGCCTTCCCCTCCAGCTCCTTCTCCCACCCTTACTCCCTTCTCTGTCTCTCCCTGTCTTTTCCCTAGATCCTGTGCTGTCTAAAGCCAGAGGTCTCGAGTGTCAAAAGCCTGTTACTCCCGTGACCTTACGTTTGCAGTGTGTAAGTATGCGTAAAATGCGGTAAATACATGTGTTCTGACTGCAGACATGTGGCTCATCTAAGTTCTGGAACATTCCCCCAAGAGTGCCAGCGGAATTCCAACCGTTCTGTGTGTGGGAAGGTCTCCTCCCAGCAAAGTGCAACGTGGAGCCCAGCAACTGGCCCTCCGTGCTGTGGGGAGCACAGAGAAGCGCAGGACAGGACTTCTGTCTTCACAGTCATTGCCGTCCAATGAGCCAAGACCTACAGATGGGGTGACCATGCATCCCAGTTTGCCCACGACCACCCTAGTTTTCACCTATTGTTCTTGCAAAGTTATTAATATCACTTCTTTTCCCCCTAAAAGCACCCAGGTGCAGATGGTAAATTGTACATTCACCTTCCATCTACAAGAAATATTAACAACAGCTCAGGGTGGCCATGGTGGAAAGAGCCCGTATTAGAAAACTGAGTTCTTGTTCTAACTCAGCCACTAACTTGGGGAGATTTTGGACAAGTCCCTTCAGTTCTCTGGGCCTTGTTTGAAAATGAAAGGTTGGAAATAGAGTCTTCACTGATTCATTGGTTTATTCACTCATTCACTCAACAAATAGTTCTTGGGTTTCCTACTATGTTTTTTTGTTGTTCTTGTTCAAAATCTTTCATGCCATGTCTTTGAAAAGATGCTGAGCTTATTCCCAAGTACAATTTTTATAAGTTGTTCAGGTCCCAAATCTGTTAAGATTTACATCTTTCACAGATACAGAATTTAAGTTTACAAATGTTCTGGAAGGCATCTTTGTAAGTGGTGGGCCATGCAGGAGACCCCTGCTAATGGCTGTTTCTGCCTTCCTTGGGCTCTCTGGGTCGTCTCCGCTCCATTGGGCTTGATCCTGTCCAGGGATGGCAGCCCCTGACTCGTGTTCAGAACTGGGAGCCTGATGCCAACTGAGCAGTTGTTTCCTGACTTTCTTATGGGGCACCATGTGTATCACGTGACCTGGTGGCCATTAGTCAGCTCCTGAAGGGGCGCCTGCTGCAATGAGGACGTCTGCTTTGTCAGGCCTGCGTCTCTACAATGGATGCTTTTGGCAAATTAGCGTGTAGTGCAGAGGAAGGTATGGGGAGGGAGACTGGGTACATCTTCCATCAGTTAAGTACCCAATAATCCAATGTGTAGTTCTGGAAACAGGAAATGAATAAAAGTGTCTGGAAACTGTCAGTAAATTTAGGTTTAGTTTTAGGGGAACAATGAACATGTTAAAATGGGACTGAAATAAATAAAAAATTCACCAAAGCTTGTGACTTTAAGTCCTTAGTCCATAAATCTTCATTAAAAAAAACAATTCCATCTTGGCCTGGCTCACCAAGGGGTCAAGTGGCTCCTCACTCTGCCCCAGCTACATGAGCTGCGTGAGGCAGGAGAGGGTCCCGTGGTTACAGATTCAGCTTGATGAGACCGTTGCTGACTGCTGAGGGCTTCAGCACCCCCAGGTCTGTATACAGCAGAGTTATTAAGGAAGGGGAGGCAGAGTTGACCCCCGGGTGCTTCTCTTTGAGATCTTGTCCAGTCTGCACAGACTGCCTTATACTTAAACTTATCCAGGATGCCTTGCTGGTTTAGTGGGAAGAGCTGTACAAACTTGAAACTTCCCACAACCACATAAAATGGCTTGTTTTGTGCTTTGGGGTGCACAGCCATCTGGTTGGTTCCAATCTCATTAATAATTCCTCGGTTTTCAACAGCTCCTTTGGCACCAACTATGACAAGATCCACTTTCTCCTCGACAGAGCCAGCAGCAACGTCCAGGCCCACGGTGGCAGGGACGTTGAGCTGGCAGAGGGCTTTGGCCGTTTGCTTACTGGGTAAGTCAGGCTGTGACTCTGTAACTACACACTGAAATGCTTCTTGGCCACCACAGCTGCTTCCAGGACCCTCAGGACCACTCAGGAGTAGGCATGAGTTCATATTCTTGCCCCGTCTTCGATGAAAGTATGGCACAGATCTGCAATTTTACTTCTTGACAGTGATATTCTCCTAAGAAAAGCTCTCCTTGCTCAATCATGATCTTTTTACATTTGGAGAAATCGGAGTGTTCCAGGGAGGTGAGGCTGACGAGGCACTGGCTCCCCCCCAGCCTCCAGGACACGGCCCTGGAGGAGTCCAGGCGACGCAGGGTTCCTACGGCTCTGGTGAGATTCGCTCTCACGCTCCGCATTGTCTCCCCTTTGTCTTGTTTCAAGAACTCTGGCAACCACTGCTGAGGCCATGTCAGGATCTTCTTTCATCTGAGACTTAAAAGTATTCAATTAGCACCCTGTTGTCCGTGGTGCGCTCCGGACCGTGAGCCCCAGGAGCCCGAAGGCAATCCATGCTGACCAGATGAATCCTGCGACCATGCTGGCTCAGAGTGGCAGAGAGTGATAGCTCATGGTGCGCTACTATGTTATTTTTAAGGAACTTAAGAAAAAAAAACACCTCATCCAAGGATATATGTATTGATTTGAGAGAGAGAGAGAAAAAAAAATATCTATGTGAGAGAAAAACATCCACCTGTTGCCTCCCTTCCACGCCCCTATGGTGGATGGAACCTGCAACCTAAGTATGTGCCCTGACAGGGGATCGAACCCTCAAGCCTTTGGTGTACTGGATGACGCTCCAACCAACGGAGCCACCCAACCAGGTGGACAACATAGTAGGAAGCTACTATGTTTTAGCTGTTCCAATTTGGGCAAACTTAGATGATGATGTGAGAGTGTCCCAGCTTCTTGCTTTTGTCTCCTCAGGGGACAATCGATTGAATTCTATAATCAATTGAATTCTGAGATGGGCCACTAGGTAGGTCTCCCATCCTTCCGGGGTTTGCCAGACTGGTCTTGGGGAGGAATGGACAAGGAGGGAAAGAAACAGGATGACTAGGGGGTGACGGGAGGGGGAGCTGTGGAAGAAAGGGGAGTCAGCACCTAGGGTATACTGAGGGCAGCTGACAGCAGAAGGAAAGGACGTTGGAAAAGTATTGCCAAAAACTTAGATCTCTAAGACGGCATTTAGGAAATACCAGGGAAGAACTTGGATATTTATACATTGCTTTTGGTTGCTTTGACTTTGTTCTTTTAGACTGAACTGTATAGGTGCTGGAGAAACAAAGAGAAATAATGTTTAATGAGTTTCTTCAGGAGCCTTTGGTGTAGTAAGGGTAGTGTTTTCTCAAATCCTTCCAGCTTGAGGAACCCATGACCAATGAGCTAAAGATGGGAGAGGCAACTGGAGGAATTTAGTGGGAACCTAAATGGGTCATGAAAAAATGGGCCAGGTTAGGAGAAATAAGTTTCTCCTTCCACACTTGGGTAGATTGAAACAGAGCACTTTCTAGGGCTAACTGATCCGTTTCCCATCCTCAGAGTGCTCATGAGGTCCATCACGATGCTTCATCCCCACCCCTCCCCTCCGCCAGCCATAAACCTCACCACACACTCTCCTGTCTTCTCAACAGTGAGTGGCAGGGCCAGGTGGCTCACCTGGCAACTTCTAAAGCATTGCTCTTACAGCATTTTCCACCTCGGCACAGAGGGCGGATAAACAGACACCATTTCCACTATCTCTTTAAAAATTATTTGGCCGTGAAAAAAGGAAACTAACACACCACACTGCATTTAAACTGAAATAAGTGAGACCGTATAATCACTTCTAAAGCCTCTGTTTGCATCACGTCCGTTCATAGGCCAGTAGCCAAAGTAAGTCACAAAGCCAGGCCCAACATCGGTGGGGTGGGGAAGTGCATCCAGACAGGAGAGGGGAAGAGGGGTATTTGTTGACCAATAACAGTCTCCCGAAAGGGGAAGGTGTGGAGTGGAGACTAGGGTTGTTATGAAGCTACTCACTAAGAGCCAGCTGAGAGCTTGTGTGTTTTTACCAAGAAGACGTTGCTAAGCCCCTGGCCTGTGCCAGGTACTACACTCGATATGATAACAATTTATAAGCAATTAAGGTGCAGTCGCTGGTGGCTAAAATGTCACCAAATCACATGGCCCTTAAAAACAAAGAGGTGATTCAAATGGGAGCAAGGGAGGAATGTTTCCAATCCTTTCTTCACTGCTGGGTGGCAGCCACCAACACTTTCGGCCCCTTCCAGGTGTCAGCTGCATCCCAGGGCCAGGGAATCAAGCCTCTGGATGCCAAGTAAGTGCTCCCCACGAGATACATGTGGCAATTAAGCCATCAGCCACTGCAGAAGCTTGCGCTCTGGTTGTGCTTCTCTCCAACAGAAAATGAATGAAATGACAGGGGAGGTTCCGGCCCCCCAGCCCTGCACTGTTATGCATGCCAGAAATGCAGCAGTGATTCCTGTAAAGAGCTAATTGCCAATTTTAACAGAGCAAATTTGAAAATCTATGTATGGATTTTGCCCAAGACAAGGGGCCTGGCCAGGTTCACAGAGCAGAACCCACAGTGCAGAGCCTGTGGGATGTCCCAGGAGAAGCATGTCACCCGCCCCAAATCCTTAGAGATATCTCCCTTTATAGTGACCCTGAAGACTAGACAATTCCTTCCTCCTTCACCTTCCAGCACAACCTGAATCCCTCCCTCTAGGGAGCTAAGTGGATCCTGAGGGTCTCCGTCCAGGGACAGACCACACCCTAGGTGTGCACTCCCCTGAGCTTGAGGAATAGCCAAGGGCTGCCGCTAGGAGGGGTCTGGAAGGCGCTTGGACCAAAGGCTGGTGTGTCCAGACGGGTGGGAGCAAGGTCCCCCTGGGTGTGGAATGCAGCTGAGAGTGGAGCAGAAGGAGAACAGGTGGGCCCCCCCAAAAGAGGTCTGTTATCTAGGCACTGCCATGTTTTGCCTCAGAAATCCAAGGAATACCAGAATTCTGACATTGAACTTGGCCTTCCAAGTGACTCTAGAGATATATACAGAAGATAAAACATTTTACTTACAGCGTGTTAGCTTTATAATTTTAAATATTTAGACTAGTGTTTTGAGGGCCTCTATTTGTATTCTTTCTCCAAGCCTCACAAATGTCCAAGGCAGGCCTGTAACTATACTAGGGACACAGAAAGAGCAGGTCAGTGCCATTTCGGTGTCCCCTCAGGTGCCTGTGATAAGAAATCACAGGGGCATCTCCCAAATCAGCGGGAATTGTAGAGCTGGCTTGTTAATTCTGGGTTAAATTTTAGCTAGCTGTCAGCTTGCAATTAATTTTCCAATGCTTTATCCAGCCCAAATTATATTTACTCATTTATTTTTTTATAAGCATGGTTTTCTGACCCCAGAATTTCATCAGAACTATACCGTGTAGCTCATTCATTGATTTCAAATTTCCTGTACATTCAAAATGACACAGAATCACCAGCATGGATCACTTTTTTATTAACAATGGGAGATGAGGAAAATTAAAGCAAGGGTTTATCAGACACAAGAAGCCTTTAGTCAAAGAACAAAAAATGAAAATGATCCGAGTGAGATTTCTGGGGGCCAGGGGAGGAGGGGTCCAGTTTAGAAAAGGACACACAGCAGAAGCCTAAGCATTTCAACAGAACCCCTTTAAAAGGCCTTATTCTCGCCTGGCTGGTGTAGCTCAGTGGATTGAGCGTGGGCTGGGAACCAAGCAGTCCTGGTTCGATTCCCAGTTGGGGCACATGCCTGGGTTGCGGGCCGGGCCACGTGAGAGGCAATCACACATTGCTGTTTCTCTCTTTCTCCTTCCCTTCTCTCTAAAAAATTAGTAAATAAAATCTTTAAAAAAAAAAGAAAAAAGGCCTTATTCTATTTTGACTCATAGAAGGCTCAGATATTGAATTGACTAATTAATACAACCAAATATAAAACTACCGAGAGTAGAAGTACTGATGACCCAAGGTTAAGTGTTTCTGGACAGGGATCCAAGGGAAGTATTGTCTGGCACAGACTCACACTTTGCACAAAGTAAATGCCAGGCGCGAACACCTCCTCCATGACCACCTATCCGTGAGCTTTCTTACTCAAGGGGTGGGCCTCAGACCCGCAGCATCAGCGTCAGCTGAGAGGTGTTAGAAATGCCCATTCTCAAGCCCCACTCAGACCTGCCAAGTCAGAATCTTCCCTCTAAGAAGATCCACCGTGATTCCCATGCACATTAAAATATGAACAGGCTGCCCTCATTCCTTTGAGATTCTTGTTTTTCAGCTCTGACTGCTTTGGGCAGACTGTAAAAATAGCATAGCCACTGGCTGGAAACCACCCCTTCCACTTTCCCTCATTTTGCCCTTAACCCTGGAAATATCTTTATTGCACCCCTAACCCCACTGCTGAGAATCCCGGACCCTTGGGCAGCCAGGTGGAGGTGTTCTAGAAAGCTCGGCAGAGACCCTGAAGGCTTTGTGTCAGGCTGCTAAGTCAGGCTGATCCCTGACTGACCACCACAGGAGTGGTCACCCCTCCCCACCCCCCCATCATTACATTCTTTCTGATCCATAAGACCCTCCCTGCACTAAGGAAATCTCACCTTGCGGTCATCCAGCAACTTCTGACAAAGCAGGAGAGTTGGCCAGAGCAACAGCAGCACCGTCCGAAGATTCAGATGCCTTCATGCCATGGAAAACTTTAAGTAAGAGACCCCTGACTTGAGCTCAGTTCAAAAGGCCTTGGAACAGTAAAGAATGCTTATTTTTGCTCCAGGGAAATTTCACTCAAAAAATAAATAAATACAACACACCTCTATTCTAAATCTCATTTAGTTCATGTTTTCATTTACCCTAGTTAATCCAGCCCTTGCAGAAAACGCCACCCAATTTCGTATTTATAACATTAGTTTTGCATTATTTGCTTCTTTCTAATTAATACATCTTTGTCATATGTGTGTGTGTGTGTGTTATATTTTTATCATCAGTTTTTATAATTTTGTGAAATCAATGGATTTCCAGAAACCAAACTCTAGTTTATAAAACTTCGTGCCTCTAGGAAATAAAGGTTTGATTTATGAAGTGTTGATTTGCAGCCGTGGTTCAGGAATTTAATTAACTCATAAGTCAGTTGAATTGTATTTCCTCTCCTAGCCCAGAGTCACTGCCGGTGCAGTACGAGGGCATTGAGAGTGAGCAGTGCTCCAAAGGAGCTCTGTGTGGGAAGTGGTGGGCTGTTTGGGGAAGCGCCAGGGCCCTGTAGCAGGACTGCAGGTTCTGGAGTCTGAGGCCACCTTTTTTTTTTTAACTTTCGATAATTTCTGTTTTTCTATTACAGTTGACATACAATATTACATTAATTTCAGGTGTACAACCCAGTGATTAGACATTATATAACTTGCTAAGTAATCACCCCAATAACTTTTTCATAGCTGTGTCTTCCCTCTATTTCATTATTTCTAAAATGAAGATATTGGTCAACACAGTTGCCGAGTAATGAGATTATTGACGTGAAATGTTCTTCACAGTGCCCAGCACTTAAAAAAGAATGTACAGTTAAGTATCAGCTTTCAGTCACCCTTCCCTGGAGGGTCAAAAGCCATGTGTAAAAGAGAAAATAAGTCTCCCTGCTGCCAGGCAAAATCCTGTACGAATACTCATTCATAGAACTGAACTCTTGCATCACAGGTCTTGACAAAGTAGGACACCGACCCTCGATCTTCTTCAGAAGTGACCAGTGGCAGATGACTTCCGGGTGTCCCCTGGCCAAACCAAACATCCAGGCTGCCACTTATTCCATGTTGTCATGCGAGTGCCTTCTGGGGATCAGAATGTCTGATGGGCTTCTGGATGGAGAAGCTGTAGCTTCTCAGGACGGGGCCTCAGGAGAAGGGACTCCATGGAGGTTTTTGGCAGGAAGGAAACAAGACCTTTTCCCTGCGTCTAGGCCAATACCCCTCTCACTATCAAATGCCCCCTGGGGCATCTGAATTCCAAAATGGTCTGCCCACAGTTGCTGGGCTGTTGCTCTCACTGAGGAAGTATCCCCAGTGTCTCCTTGCAGTGGACCCCACACGAATCCTGTGGTAGCCAAGCACCTGGGCTTCATTCTCCAGCTGTCTCTGCTGAGGCAGAAAGCATCCTGAGAAGCAGTAAGGAAGCCTTGGGGGAGCCCGAATTTCCATCTCTCAATCTGGGTGGTGGTCACATGAGTGAATCCATTTGCAAAAACATTTATTGAGCTCTGTACTTAAGAAGTGTGCATTTCATCAGCTATACTGTACATGTTAATATACTCAAACCAAAAAACTTAAAGAAAAATAAGGAGACCTGGGAAAGCTGTAAAAATCACCAGGCAGCGTAAAAACATTTGAAACAAGTGCAGACTACCAGAGAGGAGCTTCAGAAATTTGAGTGCTAATCATAGGGATTCTGGAGCTTTGCTTTTGGTTTTATTTCTGATTTTCATGGATTTGGCTTTTGACCTTATTTGAAAGCCAATGGCAGAGCTAAAAGCAAAGGGAGAGGAGCTCGTTGCTTCCCTGACAATCTGTTCCAATGAGACACTGAAAATGGTTCCTCTCCATACTTGGGTAATCCCCACCAAATTACTTCAAGAAGGGCCATGGAATCACAGCCTCCAAGAGTTTTGATGAATTCAGAATCAGAAATCATTAGGACTTTAACAGCTACTTAGGCATTTTCTATTAGAAATCCTTTGCCCCACACACAAATGGTGGGTTATAAATTATTTATGGACCCAATCAGGGATGTAATTGGAATAATCTGGCTGGTTGCCATAGCACTAATGCATCTAAAGTTGGCTCCTTTCAGTTAAACTTTTTATCTGCTTTCTGCTATATATCCTAATATCCTAATCTGCTCTCTAGAAGCCTGTGAAAAATGTTCATGATTCTTTCAAAAATGTGTATAAAATTCAGCTTTAGTAAGGCGTCATTGACTATCAACAACTTATTTCTGCTTCATCATCATCTCACAAGTATTAGCAAAAAGCATGGAGCTCAAATCACTTATGAAGAAATGGCTTTGGTATGTTTACAGAGCCTCCTTCCTCCTCCCATTTCAGGGCTTTCATAACCCTTTTACCTGCCCTCATGGGCTGTCTTCTTGCTGTGAACTTTGTGGGGTGTGCCAGTCCCTTGCAATGATGTCTCTTGCAATGATATCCCTTGACTTAAATTAGCTTGGGTTTAGGTTTTTTGCACCAAACTGTCCCTATGACAGAGTGAGTTAAAAAGTAATTTATCCCATTTAAAACTCAAGCTGCTCAATATTTTCACTGATATGTTTCATAGAGCAAGGGACATAAAGGAAAAGAATAAATAAATGGTACTTCATCAAAATAAAAAGCTCCTGCCCAGCTAAATAAAACATCAGCAAAATGAAAAGACAACCAACCGTATGGGAAAATATATTTGCCAATGATATCTCCGACAAGGGTTTGATCTCCAAAATATATAAAGAACTCACACAACTCCACTCCAGGAAGACAAACAATCCAATTAAAAAATGGGTAAAGGACCTGAACAGACACTTCTCCAAGGAGGACATACAGAGGGCCCAGAGACATATGAAAGGATGCTCAGCATCACCAGCCATCAGAGAGATGCAAATTAAAACCACAATGAGATACCATTTCACATTGGTCAGAATGGCCATCATAAACAAATCAACAAACAATAACTGCTGGCGAGCTTGTGGAGAAAAGGGAACCCTAGTGCATTGTTGGTGGGAATGCAGACTGGTGCAGCCACTGTGGAAAACAGTATGGAATTTCCTCAAAAACCTAAAAATGGAACTGCCTTTTGACCCAGCAATTCCACTGTTAGGATTATACCCTAAGGATCCTAAAACACTAATTCAAAAGAACCTATGCACCCCAATGTTCATAGCAACACAATTTACAATAGCCAAGTGTTGGAAGCAACCTAAGTGCCCTAGGTAAGTGAGTGGATTCAAAAACTGTGGTACATTTACACAATGGAATACTACACTGTGGAAGGAAAGAAGGAACTCCCCCCTTTTTTTGACAGCATGGATGGAACTGGAGAGTATTATGCTAAGTGAAGTAAGCCAGGCGGTGAAAGACAAATACCACATGATCTCACCTATAAGTGGAACCTAATCAACAAAATAAACAAGCAAGCAAAATATAACCAGAGACATTGAAATAACGAACAAACTGACAGTAACCAGAAGGTAGGGGGGAAGGAGGTAACAGGGGAAAGAAGAGAAAGGATCATCAAGGAACATGTATAAAGGACCCATGGACAAAGCCAAAGGCAGGTAGGATACAGTGTGGAAGTGGGGGTGGGAGGGGCAGGGGAAAGTGGTGGTGGGAAAACAGACAACTGTATTTGAACAACAATAAAAAATTGATTAAAAAAATAAAACTGAAGCTACTGCCCTGACTGGCTGGCTGAGTTGATTGGAGAGCCATCCCATACAACAAAAGGTTGTAAGTTCAATCCCAGTTGGGGCACATCCAGAAGGCAACCCATTGATGTTTCTCTCACATGGATGTTTCTCTCTCGCTCTCTTTCTCTTTCTCTCTCTGCCATATTCTCTAAAAATCAATAAACATATCCTCAGGTGAAGGTTAAAATAAAAACTCAAGCTCCTTCATCTTTTCAATGCTTATTCTCATGCTCAGTGGTTCCACGCTGACCTCAACCACTGGTATACCTGCCTACTCAGGGACACCTCAGCCCATGTGGATTTCTCTCATCATTGCTGGGCTTCATCTCTTTTTGTCTGGACCTTTATTTTCCATGAATTTTCTATAATTATTGTTACCTGCCTGGTTGGCTTCACCAGAGCTCTACCTGGCTCTGCTGAATTGAGTTGCTCAGCATGACCGTGTCTGTGGTAAAGGCCTGGGAAAAGCATGTTGGCCTCTCACATAGCTTCCCACAAAGGGTCATTTCCTTGGTCTGGCCCTCAGGATGCCAGCTTAGAAATTTGCTGTTATCATTGTCCCATAGGTGATGCAATTTAGGAATGTGATTCTGCCTACACAGTCCAGGGAGGGGCTGACCTCTCAGGACAGAACGTCACCATATTTATTTGGTCTTTACAGCCCAACAACATGTGGAACCCAAATGCCTCCTGGGGAGCTTGGGACTAGAGCAAGGTGCTTGATCTCGATAATGGGAAGGCTGCCTGGCACTGGGCTGGGAGGGCCTTTGCAGCCGTCTTTGGAAAAGGATCCTAGTTATGCATGGTACATGTCTTCTATGGATAGTGCCAGCCCTTGTCTCTGGAGCTCTGCTTCTTCTATGCCTCCATCTCTATCCAAATTTATCAATCCAGGCTGGTTAATATACTCATTCTTTAGAAGTTTTAATAACATTGTAGTGGATGCTGGAATTCACAGCCCAGAACCAGCCATCAGAGAATCAAGGCACTCAGTTCTCCAGCTGCTGGAGTGTTACCTGCTGAGGGCGTGGGTCATTTCCCGTTCAGTCCCTGCCTGGGACATTGCTTTGCCCAAATTCATACTCCCTCCCTAGGGACATCAAACATGCAATGACTGGTCCATGCACAAGTATAAAAGCCCAATCCTTCATCTCAACTCACACTGAAGGGCCTGTTGGATCCGGAGCCACCCGTAACATTGGCTGAGGCCTTTATTACAACTGTGTCACTACCCAGCTTCTCCACCCTGTCCTCTTCACTCCTTCGTAGGTGTCAATCTTCCAGCACGAAAATTCTTAGAGTCTGTTTCCTGTACATTACAACCTAAGACAAACGCAATTCTGATACCAAGCCTAATGGACTATAAGCTGACTTCTCTATGTCTTCTCTTGGTCAGCATGTGTGCATTTAGAAACTGTTGTTTTGTCTTTTCATAGTCTTTGGGGCACACCCCTCAATGCTGGCTCCTGCATATGTCTAGAAACCCTATCCATATTTCAAGTGCTATAGCTCCCTATTTATGTGACTTTAAGCCAAGTTACTAATTTCTCTGTGCTTCAGATTTCCTCATCTTTGGATAGATTTTGAAAGAACTTCCTCATACAGACACACTTTTGAATGAGATAGCAACAAGGAACATATACTACCAGACATGTGTCAGGCAGTTCATGTGTTTGTCAAATAAGTGAATGAATGAATAGTATTAACAGTATTAGCCAGATAAGACAGCCAGTTCTCCTTGTGGGACTGGAATCAAAGGCTCAAGTCTCAACTTGCTCATAGGCATTTATTGATTCACTCATTCATTCATTAATTCCGTCAGTTGTCCATTCAACAAATATTATTTGAGCACCATGCTTGATGAACCACACAAGGAAAACACAATTCCTATTCTCAAATGTAGTTGGGAAGTAATAGACCATACATTCATAAAATATTTCATAGTTTACTGAATGTTTTATATGTATTATCTCATTAATCTTTATAACAATTTAATTAAGTCAAGACTATTGTTTACATTTTCAGGTGCAGTTAAATAATTTCCTCAAGACCTTGCAGGAAGAGGTTGCATATGGAAACCGTTGTTTTGAATATGGGTCCAGAGGGTTTTCCATGACCAGGTTCCAGACAAACAGATGTAAAAAATTAAAGAGTGTGTAGTTAAGTGCCAAGTGACTGAGCCAAAAAACATTGCTGGCAGGCAGACAACAAGCGGTGAGAGAGTTACATGAGGGATGGATTTCAGCATTTGTCCTGCCTCCTGCCATGGCTATAGCGGAAACCACCCATTTGTGACATCGTCTCCCTGCAGCGCCCACACTTCCCTTTCTCAACAATGAAGATGAACTCTGAAATCTGGATTCATTTTTTAAATGGATACATCCCCATATTTTTAGCCTTTCCCACAAATTATTCTGGCACTCTAGTTCCAAAGTCTATAATCTCTATAACTAGGCAAAAACCCTAGATAGTAATAAAAGGTAAGGCCAAAAGTAAAAAGGTTTTAATGAGGTCAAAGATAGTTTTAGTGGAGTCTTTGACAGAAGGTGGTGGTTACAGAATAGAATGTTTGAAGTTGCCATTTCAAAAGTCATGATGTAGGGTTTGACCCTAGGAATGGATGTCCCAGTTCAAATGGAGAAGTCTTTGGGGTGATTAAGTCAAGAAACTGAGTGGTAGGTGATTCATTTATATGGGAGTGGAAATCATCCAGAATGAAGCTAATGTTGAAGGGAAAGGACCATGAAGATAAAACTCAACTTCTTTGACAAGTGAGAGAAAGTTATGAGAATGGTAGTGAACTATAACAGTGAGGAAGCAGTGGGAGAAAATCAAGTGATCCTCAAAGAAACCAGGGCTTTCCAGAAGAAGTGGTTGGTATGTGGAGAGGGGAAATGAGAACCTCAACTCAACTTCCGGGTCCTAAAGAACTTGTGCTGTGTGAGGGAACAATAAAGAAATAAAATCCAGCCTCCACTTGAGAGAGCTATAAGGAAAAAAAGAATCCTTGAGGGAGAGCCTATGTAAGTCCAGAAAGAAGAAGGAATGGTTTGAGGTCTTGATGACAGGAAACTTTGTTGGCACAGCAGAGGACACAGAGGAAGGCTTTGGGAGAGAGGGGTGGGGGGGGGGTTGGATTATTGGTCCATACTAGGGAATAGACTCAACAGTACAAGAATGAGTCTGATGATGGTGGCTGATGCTGAAATGTGACTTAGGACTTACTCTGAAGCCCAGATACATGGAATCAGCTGCCCACTGGGTTCCTCTGTCTGGATGTCCCATGCATTCCTCAGACGCATCTTTTTCCTCTTCCTCCTCCGTTCCCCACCCCAATTTGCTCTTCTATTTCAGTCAATAGCATCCTATTCATCCAGTACCAAAATCTGAAAAATGGGAATCATCTGTCATAGACATCTTTCTCTCTTTCACCGTATTAGGTCACCAACTCTTGTTGCTTTAATCTTTTGTGTATTTATTGAATATGTCCCCTTCTCTCCATTTCTGCTTTGCATTCTTTCATCATTTCCTGTCCAGATTGCTAGTTGCCCCCAGACTTGCCTATCTCAACCTCTTTCTACACTGTTGCCAGTGACCCGATGAAAAGGTTCTACTGCCTTTAAAATCTCACTGGCTCCTTGCAGAAAGATGCCAAGGACTCTCAGCAGATCTCACACAAGGACTACATGACCTGAACTCTCTCACCTCTCCAATCTCATTTCCATTAATTCTCTATCTTGCACTGATCTCATAATAATTGTACTATCTTATCTAGAAATGTCAAATTTCTTGGGATTCCCCACAAATACCACACAATTCCCCACTCCAGACCTTGTCCATGTTCTTCTGGTAGTCTATGTGGGAGCTGCCTCTTTTGGATGTGAATAATGAAGACATACTAGGGTTGCCTTGGGAAAGGTGTTATTGTCTATCAGAATGGAATTTACATGGAGTGGCATGTCTTCAGGGCAGAACTGGAACCAGGACAATGTCTGACTTTGTGGAGACCAGAATGTGGTTCAGGGACTGAAATGCCATTTGGGTACTCCTATACTATTTTGTTTCTCCCTAGCTGATTGTACATACTCGTAGCTTTCAACCTGGGTGTTTCACCATTATTGCCACTCCAGGCCAGTTTATCTGTGCTTTGTCTTTTGCTGATGCTAAGTACTCTGCCCCTTCCCTCTGCTTCATGGCTCCTGCAGCCTCATGGCTCCTGCTTCCTGCCTCCTTTTATCTGAATGCTTTTCTGCTTCTGCTCCCTGCTGTCAATTGCTCATTATCTCTCCCCCTCAGATTAAAATTCCCCCAAAGAAGGGCTCTGATGAGTTGAGCCAATCATCATCCAGTGTGGGCTTGTAAGGGGTTTGAGGAATTTGGGACTGATCAAGGATAAAGATATGACCACAAGAGACAGTACCATACATAAAGCTTCACTGGGCAGCTCTTGGACACAGTTGCATGAGAGCAGAATTTCCTCATAGCATGAGATTGTCCAAAGGTTCATGGCACAGGGACCACCATTTAGAGAGGAGGGTAAGGGAAGTCTCGGGGAGAGAGGATTATGAGGGACTTACTTGTCTGGGTGATGTCAGCAGTAGAGTGGGAGTCTCTGGATCAGAGAGCTGTGAGGGGCAGGAGCAGCTTGGGGTCTTATAACCATAAGGCTCTATCCTATCAATGGTCAGCAAATGCTGATTGTAGTTTCACAGGATGTGCAAAGCAAGAGAGCCTTAAGTGGCTAAAAATCTGCTTTTTGGGCTATTTTTAAAATAATTGGATATGTAAAATTGAGTTTAGTGCCTGTGGGCTTTTGAGCGAAGAAGTCTCAGCCTGCTATGAAGACAAAAACACCTGAGGGCAAATACACAGAGGCTATCTTTGGCTTGTTTATATGACAGGTCTGCTTTCATCCCAGGCCTCTCCTATGTCTCTGGTCACCCGGTAGAGTGGTTGTGTAACCAAACAAAAATGAAGGGTCATCTGCCTGTTGCCACCAAAGTCAAACTCATGAGGCAGATGCTGATGCAAAAGGAAAGAGGTTTTATTCAGGTGCTGTGCATTCTGGGAAAATGACCGACTCCTATCTCAAAGCCCACCTCCTCAACAAGACCAAGACAAAAGCCAGTGTTCAGAGTTTCTGCTCCAATTTTAAGTACTTCTTTGGAGCCCATAGGCAGCTGCTAAGAGGTCATAGTCCCTGTTCAGGTAGCTTAGCTTGTTCCTGGCTGCTCTTTATTTCTGGCTCTCTCCTAGAGCCTGTGTGTGGAGCCTGCATGACCATGGGCCATACGGATGCTAGGGCTGCAAGATCGTGTAGTCCTGGGATAGCACATGGATGCACCGGTGAGGGCATCATTAGGGGGGCAAGAGAGAGCAATAGACAGCCTCCCTCCTGGAGGCTATGGGTCACATGGCTGCTAAGGCCACATGGCCCATGGACAGCATGAGCCAGAGCCCTATGCCAGTGCAGGTCATGAGTTAGTGTTTCTTTGTTCCTCTAGGATATATTAGCTTTGGTGTGGAATGGTCCAGGTGCTTTCTATAAAAGACCAATCAACTTTACTAAACTTTTGTGTGCTTCAGGTGGGTACACCTCCCAACCAATTCCTTCTTTCCCCAGGCTAGACTGTCAGGCCTCTTTGGTTCAGCACCTCCCCCTGTGCCATTTCGACTTCTATGGCACGTGTGTCTGCCTTCTGCTGGTCACACCCCCGAATTGGTACTGGAAGGGGGAGAGGGCTTTTTTTCTCTACCCAATTATCTTGCTAGCTTTTCACTCTTGGGCCCTATCCATTGAGATTTCTAGCTTTCTATGCACTCAATGTAAGAACCTTTCCCTGCCGCCACCTCAGCCAATTGGGGAGACTGTGTGATGCTCTGGACAGATGGTCTACCAATAACAGTTGCCCTTTGATATGGTACCCAGTACTGCTCTAATCAGCTGAGATCAGAGCGGGATGGCAGATGTCTTGGATGTGGTATCTATACTTAAGCAGCCACTCAGAAAGCAGTTATGAGCTTGACAAACCCCAGGCACTCTTTGCTCTGAAATCCCAGAAGGCCTTGTATTCCTTATGATCTTTGCCTGTTCCATTCACTCATGAACAAAGTCATATACCATCTCTTACATGTTGCTTTTTCCCCTGACACCTGCCCACCGTTGCCCACACCCTCAAGTCTCCATAATATTCATTGCATGCCACTGTCAGATACCTTACCTTGTCATTTAGATAGGGCTTTTTTTAAAAAGATTTTATTTATTTTTTGAGAGAGGAAAGAGAAGGAGAGAAACATTGATGTGTGAGAGAAACATTGATCAGTTGCCTCTTGCACGTGCCCCTACCAGGACCAGGACCACAACCCAGGCATGTGCGCTGATCAGGAATTGAACTGGTTACCTTTTGCTTCGTGGGATGATGTCAACCAATTGAGCCATTACTGGTCAGGGCTAGATAGGGTTTTTTCTTTATTTTTTTTTTTTTTACATTTCATCTCATCTATGAAACTGCAAAGTATGAACTGTATGAGTCACTCCTCTGTCCCCAGGATATCTCAGTTCCTGGTACAAAAGTACTTAGTAAATATCTACTAAACAGATTGTTTCTAGAAAAGATTAAGAAGACTCCACAGAGGAAGTGATGCCAGAACAGTGCTTTGGAGCATGTGTAGGAGTGAGTGACCCAGAAGACAAAAGGGTGAATTTCAGAGAAAGAGAGAATGGCCTGGATAGAAGCCCAGAGGTTTGAAACCTGACATGATTGAGGAACCATAAGTACTAAGCAGCCTGGTGGTGGGAGTGGAATTGTATGGTTACCAGGGACTTCCAAGGGTAATATCATCTGGGTGGATGGAGCCCAGACCTTTGGTTTTGGCAGCACCTCAAATTCATTAATCCCAGGCAGGTTGAATTGCACTAACAAAGCTAGTTTAATAAAAAGGTATAAAATCAGATGCCAGTTTTTAAATTAACAAGAAGTATAAATGCCAGATAGAACAGAATGCTTGTGTCAACATGACCAGTACATTCTCTCCTTATATTAGAATAATTCGCATGTGAAGCCAATTTGTAAACATAAAAATTTTGGTGAGGATGAGATTGGGGCGAGGGAGTTGGGATCTGAATGCTTAATGATATCGGGCCCTGGTCAGGGACCCAGGAAGAAACAGACTGTGCACTCAAACTGAGTGACTTGGAGGGCGGTGCAGTAGGCCAGAAGGAATGGGGGAGGGGAGTGGCCCCTGGGGGTCAGAGGGCGAGTTGTCAGAGAAGCCACGTGCAGAAGCTGTGGGCTTCAGTCAGGACAGCGAGTGTGGAGTGGAGCCAGAGGAATCGGTAATCCAACCTCACTCTCATCTCTCCCTCTGATCTCCTGACTCTGTTCTCTATTAACTAACCCCAATGCATAGCCAGAGGACACGGGAACCCACGGATTCAATCTATTCAGGCCAAGTCTGCAGCTGGGTAAAGAAGCCAACTGAGAATAACCCGAACATCCTATTTACCCAACAGAGATGCATCTGTTACAAGAGTAAACAGTCATTCTGAACAATGTTCAAACCAAAATTGCCAGTTCTTTGTCATAAACTCACCTTTCTATCATCTGCAGATGGTATTGCACCTCCCTACCCCTTGTGAATAGCATTTTCTTCATAGACCTTCTTTAAACATGGGCATGACCTTCACTCTGCCCGGGTTTGGTCTGGCTCATATAGATAGGTTTTGTTACTCTTGCTGTTACTGGGCCTAGAAATACTTTATCTTTGAGGAAGTTTATATATATATATATATATATATATATATATATATATATATATATTTATATATTTATATATTTATATATATATATCATTCTATCTATTATGGGCTGATACTTATAAATTAACTGTCAGAGAGTTCTGGAGTGCCTTACTGCACCTGCTCCCATTCTAATGACCTTGAATTAAATTCTATAGGCATTGGGGAGGGAGGTTTAATGGAAGCCTTTGAGTAGCAAGGTATCTGAGATAAACCAGTTAGGAAATTATTGCAGTGGTGATGGAAATGGAAAGAAAAGGTGGGTTTTATCATTTTTATTTTTTGTTTTTATTTTTTTATTGTTGTTCAGTTATAGTTGTCCCCATTTCCCCCCCCCATTACTCTCCCCTGCCCTACCCACCCCCACCTTTCACTTTCAATCACCCCCCCAACCCATTGTCTTTGTCCATGCGTCCTTTAGTCATGTTCCTTGGCTTGCCCCTTCCCTTTCTTTCCCCAGTTGTCCCCTTCCCCCCTTCCCGCTCCCCTCTGGTCACTCTCAGTTTGTTCTTTATTTCCATGTCTCTGGTTCTCTTTTAAAAACTATTTCAGAAGCAGGACTGCCAAGACTTAGAGATATGAGTGAGAACGCGATGTCTAGAAGAAAATGAATTTTGTTTTTGAGGGTAAAGTTTGAGAGGCCTAAAGGACACCCCAAAAGAACCTCTTGAAAGCTTTTCTTATTCGTTGTTTAGGCTCTGCAGTGTTTCCCAATCTCTGGTTAGTGCAAGTTCAATGTTAGCCTTTCAGCACCACAGCTCAGGACAGCTCCAATAGGGTTCTCACTGAGTGGACCCCTGCAGTTAAAGTGCGGGACAAATGTTTGGAGGACCGTATCTATTCCCCTGAGTATGTAATTAAGAAGCATGGTTGGTTAGCTGCACTGATTCCTTGACTTCTTTCTACAAGTTAACAGGTTCTTCCTTGGGATTCATTTTGGGGATTATATATATAGCTTATCACTCCTTTTTATCTGCAAAAATTATCTGCAAATTATCTTGGATGTCTTATGGTTATCCAAATATGCCAACTAAGTTCCATTGGGAACTGGGAATTTTATAATTTCCACACATGTGAGTGTGTGATTCTCACTAGACAGGCTCCAAAGAGGGGTAAGTTATGTTCTTCATTTTCAAGGAGCCTACAATCTAATTGGTGGACAAGACATTCACACACTGAAGGGTAATTATATAAAACAACACTGACATTCTTAGGAGGGGGAGATCACCTTTGGGGATGGCTTGAAAGAAGTTGCTTCTAGGATATGTAGAATTCAGTTATGCTGGGAAGCACATGAAGGGCGGGCACTCTAGGTGAAGGAAAGGGCCTAGGCAAAAGCATGGAAATAGGGATGTTCCATGTGTTGAGGTATGGAAAAGTGAGGAATGTCAGTAAGTAGACATCTGTAATTAGATCATTGAGTGAATACGGTAACTATAGGAATCAAAATTTGATGATGTTTGTGGACTTTGGTTTTTCTCACCTTAAATCTGATTCCAAGAAAAAAACAATAAGCCTAGTACTGAAAGAGCTTGAGACAGGGATTTTGAGATTATTTTATTCTTTGTTAAAAATTTTATGAGGACTTGCTGAAAGGACACCAAGATAAATGTACTTGAGTACTTTCATATTTATTTAATCTACTTGATTACCAAAATGCCTTTGTAAGGTACACAGAAAGGAGAAGATATGTACAGTGTCCAGAGGAGAAAGCTGACCACAGAAGTTTAGATGGCTTGACTAAGGCCATGAGGTTATTTAGGGACAAAGTCAATACCATCATCTGGGTCTCTGTTTCCCCACTGGGGTATGATTGACCCCAAACTTTGCAAGCAACCCTGAGCCTTTCTGGAGAGTAATGGATGGTCAAGAGAATAAGAAATGCTGTCCACTGAGCACCAATAGGTAATATTGAGTGCCTACTATGGGAAGAGGTGTGGGATTCAATTGTGAACAAAGGGGCATGATCCTGGCATCACAGAGTTTGGCTTATACTTTAGCCTAATTTAGGACTCTGTCTTAATTGTTGACCCATACAGTGGTAGACTCTTGCAAAGGCTGACACATGCATCCTAGATAGTTAGGGAGTGCTTGGATATGGGACAGTCACAGAAGTTGATGCTTACCTCTTTCCTGCTTGGCTCTTTGTAATCAGCCAATTTGGAGAGACCTCCCCAGAGGTGGTGCACTCTAATTGGCTTGACCAACCATATAGGCATTTAAAGAGATCTGTCCCCAAGTGAATTGATGCTGTGTTTAAAGAAGGTTGGGCATATGGGATTCCCTTCTCTTAGGTCTAGAGACGATTGGTGATTGTGTAGGAGATGTAATTGATCCCTCAGGATTCCCCATGCTTTTGTAACTCAGCCTTATTTTCCACTGCTTTCTTTTTTAGTCACTTAATTAGCACCATCATTCAAGAGTAGTCAAGGACAGTAAAGTGAAGGAAGCCATGGGATCCATTTCAGCACAAGCTTCGGCAGTGCCACCACCAAATCCTTTCGTCCACAATGCATAGGCAGACCTGTTAGCTACATGATTTCTTGAAATGATATTTAGTAGAGGAGGATATTAAAGCAGAAACCATGTTGTATCCTTCTTGCTTACTCCAGAACCAATATCTTCTTTCATTAGTAAATAATATTTAAATAATAATGAAAAAGTGATGAGAATACCTAATCAGAATTGTCTGAGCAAATTACCAAATTTAGGAATCAGCAATCTGAGATCTAAACCACCACTTCAAATTTAAAAGACCCTTTCTTATCAGCTCTCCTTTATATTAGTTGAGAAAGAGCCCTACTCCTACTTCTCAATATATTTTTCTACAAACACATGCATCCTTGAATATATTGAATTATTTACATAAGTGCTTCACTAGATTAATATGTAAACTTCCTAAATCTAATGTTTTCCTTAAATATATTTTCTCCCACCATGGATATGATTAGAACAAATTATTATGTAGTCACAGAGAATCTTAGAACTAGAATAGATCTCTAGTCTCAACTTCTATTTCCAATAAGTTACCTAGTTAAACATTCTAAGATTATTTTTAAGAAATTCTCCCTATGATTTTTTTTAACATACCTTCATCTTTCCCTGGATGGGGAGACAGTAAGGGGAGGCAATGTACTGAGCTTAGAGCACCTTTAATTCCTTGTCTTCAGCCTGCTGTCTCATTACTAACTCATATGATCCTATAAACAAAATAGATTTTTTTCATAAGCATCTTCAAAAGCTGCAGGGTTCTTCTGTAGAAGTCAAGACAGGTGGTATTATCTGAGTTCCTCTGACAACCTAGTTATTAGAACTCAATTCAAAATGAAAGTCTAGTAAGGGTGGCTCAGGCACCTGAGTTGTTCTTATTTGTTGTTCATGGTTTTATTGTTGCTCAGAGTAGCAGACTAGAGCTCAAGGAGGGGAGATGCTAGTAGAATAAACTCAAAAACTATAGGCTTTCTGTCTAACAGCTCCATATTGCCTATAGATTCAGGGTGTAAATTATTGTTTAAAAAAGAGTAGTGTTAATATATCAACAAGTAGATCACTGGTATTTTGTTTTGGTTTGGTTTGCCAGCAAAAACTCTCCTCTCAGCTGGCCCCTAGGCTGGGAAATCTGGAAGAAGATGGTTAGAGCATTGTTTTTTAACCTTGGCCGTGTGTTAGATTCACTTGGAGAAATATTTAAGTCTCCTGTGCCCAGGCTGCATCCCAGACCCATTAATCAGAATCTCTGGGGGTGGGACCAGGCATTAGTATTTTTTAAAGCCTCCCAAGAGATTCTAAATGTGTTGCCCAATTTGAAAACTACTGTCATCAAAAACCTCCTGATGCCTGGGTCCCATTACAAACAGTCAGATGAAAATGATCTGGGGTACAGTCTGGGCACCAGAATTCCTACGAGCTCCCCAGGTGGTTTCCGTGGGGTAGCCAGGCTGAGAACCACTGGTTTAGAGAAGAGAGAGCAATGCAGTGGCCGTATAAAATGAAAGACGTTCTATACGTAGTGAGAACACCTTCTTGTCCACCTTACTCACCACCCTTTCTCCCAGCCAGGAGAAAATATCCATGCATTAGGAACAGTAATTTTGCATAGAGCTTTTCCTTATCAAACTATTGAGAGACAACTTTGTAACATAATTGGGGAGGTGGGTAGATAATTACTATGTACATCTACTGAGGGTTTCCAACAAGAAACTACCTAGCAATGTGGGTTATATCTGAGTTTAGGCTTTTGGGGAAAAGGGAAAGTTTTACCTGGAATGGAGGTATCACGCACCTCTCAACCTGTCCTTCCCATGTAGGGACTTTGAGCTCCTGTACCTGGCAGAGACCAGGGACCTCAAATTCCCATGAGAGGCCACCAGAAGCTGCAGAATTGGAGAGACCTAGGTCGGGGTGGGATCACAATGCTTCTTCAGGCTGGAAGGGAGAGAAGAGTTTGAATCTTCAGGAAGGATGAAAAGACAGGGAAGGGTAGAAAATAGAGAAACGGCCAGACAAAAAGGGTGTCCATCACAGTTGGACACTTGGGAATAGAGAGGCTAGGTGATTGATCAACTTAGTGACATATCAAATTGGTTCCAAACTCTGTTACTCACAGGAAAGTCATAACCAAAGAGCCACAGAGGTGACATTCAGGGAAAGGCTTTCAGGCCTTTTCCCTCTTTGTTCCACTTATTTATGCATTCATTTGTTGCTTCTTGTATGTGACTTGACTGGGGATCAACCCCCACAACCTTGGTGTATCAGGAGGCTGCTCTAACCAACTGAACTACCTGGCCAAGGCCTTCCTTCCTCTTTGAACAGAAGCAAAGTCCTGGAGATGTGTTGAGCAAAGGAAAATGTCTGAGCAAGTACTTGGACATTGGAAAGCAGTAGGGTTTCACACGGGGGGAGATGGGGAGAAAACCTGACATGATTATGTTCACTGTTTCTTTTCAACCTGCATAGCATATGAGTCCAAACACAGAACAAAATTTCATTTTATAATACCCCAAAGACCTGCTTTCAAGCATAAAGTGAAATTCTTGAGTGTAAAAATGCAGTTTTGAGTTCTCTCTGAGAGAGCATGTAGGCCAGAGGAGGCCTCTCACACAAGCCCCTTTTTCTCCCTGCCCTGCTCAGCCAGCTGGGATGGCCTTGGGCCCAGGTGGCATCTTGGTGGGCAGGGCCTCTGTCTCTGGAATGATGAGATGGTGATGGGGCAAAGAAGATTGAGAGAGGTGGCTGGCGTTATGATGAGATGAGAGAGTTGTGCCATTACTCACTTTAAATAATACTCTTATCCTGGATTTCTTTATTGACTTGGTTTCAAAGCCAGTGGTTAGCTAGCACCTTGGCATGGAAGACACTCCAACTGTTCTACCTTCTCACCTGCGTTACTCATTAGGCCGCTTGAGTTTCAGGACTTCCCTTCCCCTTTTGATTAGCTTGTTATCTGCTTTTGAAGCTCAGCCCTCATTAATGAATTCCCAGATGGGAGAATAAGCCTAGCCATTGCCAGCAAAATCCGTCCCTCAGGGAATCCTCTGCTTCCCATCAGAAAGGGGCAGACGTTTGGCTGCAGTCCAGCCCGGGACTTTACAATTCCAGTTTGATAAAGCCTTGGAGAGCCTCTCTCTCTCTCTCTCTGGGAATCTACTTCCTCAATCACAAGCATTTCAGGCCTAATTACACTGATTTAATGCACCTGGCTTTCTCTTACACTTAAAACCTCAATAGGAGAGAAAATACTCTGACTGATCAGCATTTATTGGAGAGCCAGAGAATCAATGGTGCATAGTCAGTTTCCTGGCATATGCTAGGTCAGAAGGAACAGTCGTCCCCTTCAGCCCCAGAGAGAGTTTCTACCCTCCTGTGCTGAAGGGTCATAAATCATCCTGAGAGTCTTAGCGCTGAGGCATCTGTGGGTTCTGGCTGTTTTCTGATGGCTTAATGTGTGTGGGTCTTCTCTCCTCAGTTAACAATAATAGATTGCAAGCTGGTGTCATGTGGGAGGCCATAGAGAACAGCGGTTAAGAGAATGGACTCTGAAGCCAGACAGCCCTGGGTTCAAATCCTATCTCCATTGCTCACTGTATAGAATTTAACATAAAGTAATCACCCTCTCTAAGCTTTAGTTTCTTCAGATGTAAAGCGAGAGTACTCTTACCTAGCATGTATAGCAGTAGTTCTCAACTTCAGCCAGTATTAGAGTCCCTTGGGTCTCACTCCAGGGATTCTGACATGATTCATAAGGGCTGCATGAGAAGATGAGAAGGCTCAATTCTCTCCCACGACCACTACCACCACCCCCTGGTGCAGTCTGGATTGAGTCATGTGGGTTCATTGTGAGGCTGGACTAAGGCAGTGCGTATAAATGCTACTCAAAGTGTGGTCTGTGGACCTTCAGCAGCAGCATTAACAAAGAACTTACTTGTTAGAAAGATGGACTCTCGGGCCGCACCCAGACCTCCTGAATAAGGTGATCGGTGTGTTTTAAAAAGATTCCCAGGTGATTGGTGTGCATATCCCAGTCTGAGAAGCACTGGCATAAAGCACTTAGCTTTAGCCTGGCACAGGGGAGGCAGTGGTGGTGTAACTATTGCTAATATAAATGCAGGCATGAGTTCATAGTGCATTAGATGGAGGGCCTGCTTGGAATAAGAGGCTCTGACTGGAGCCCGATAATTTACTAGGTCTAGAGCCTTAGCCTTTCTGCGCTTTTTCCCCTCAACTCTGCAAAGGGAAGAATCACAACTGCCAACACCGCTTCTCAATTGCTGAGCGGCTGTTGAGATGAGTCAATGGAAAGAAATCTGCTCATATACTGTCAACCTTCATCAGAACGAGAGGACAAAGAGCTACTACTATGGCAGTCTTATCACTTCCCCCCTTTCCTAGCCCACCAAAAGAACCCTAAAACCAAAGCCTCACTCGCCCACCTTCTCTTAGGGAAGAGTCTTCCATGGTGGAAGAGGACTAAATTGATTTATATAAAGGAGTGTCAACCTGAGACTAGAGTCACATCCTGACAGCTGTTGTCCTGGTGTGCTACAGTTCTCAGAGAGAATTTGCTGGTCTTGATTCACTGACGAGGGCAGTCCGTGCCCCCGGTTAGTGCCCAGAGCAGAAACATGCCCTCCCCAGAAAAAAGAAGTGTCAAGAGAGAAGAGATAAGAAGGGGAGGTCCAATGGTGTTGAGACTGGTGTGACCAGGAGATGCCTCCAAACAATGAACATGTAAAGGAAGTGCGTAGGAGAAACGAGACTTTTCTGGAGATGTGGTATATTTAGATCTCTTTCACACAGATTGGATTTTGTTGTTGGTTTTATGAGACTCTGGTTTCTGGAATGGAATATTACTCAGAGATTTGACTGTAAGAGAACCACGGTTTGATTCATACAGTGACATCTATGAGTGTCCACCCAGTCAAAGACGACCAGGTACATTCTGTAGTCAAAGATAAAATTAGGTTTACTGAGCTTGGTACATCGAAAAAGGGCACACACCCAAGGAATCTTAGAGGAATCATGGGATACCCCGGTAGGAGAGAGCTGGGAGGAGCTTCTGCTTGGAGTTTATAAGAAGAGCTTAAGAAAGCAGGGCCAGTTCACAGGTGGGCTGCTTTTTACCTGAGGTCATTATGGACTTTGCTACTTATCAGAATGTGGATCATTCTTGTCCTGGCTCAAGTTCCTCCCAGGCTCAGTTCATTCATCAAAATAAAATAGTTTCTTGCAGTACAAATGCAATATTGTCAGCTTTTCTTTTCTAATTTGTTATGATAGTCCTGATAAATCATGTTTTAGTAGAAGGGTCTTCTCAAGATGTCTAGGACATCAGTGCAATTTATTTTGATTGTTGTCTCTATGTAACTGTCTATCATAGAAGATTTATGATAGGCTCTTTGTACCTCCCCTCTGGAGTCACTTTGGTAAATTGTATTTTTCTAGAAATGTATTTATTTCATCAAGATTTTCAAATGCATTTACATAGAGTTGTGCAAAGGAGCCTCTTAATGGTTTTTTAAAATTTCCTGTTTTGCTGGTTTTTCCCTTTCACAGTAATGTTATGTTTGTTTGCTTCCCGTTTTTACTAATTAGGTTTGCAGTTTATTTTATCTATTTTTCTAAGAAACAATTTTTCTTATTTATTTCTGCTTTCATCCTTATTAATTTCTTCTTTCTGTTTTTTCTGGCTTTTTTGTGTTTCTTTTCTCTGTGTAAACTTAGTTACTTAATTTATTTTTTATTTTTATTGATATGGTTATATAGATATATTTTTTCAAGAAATTCTATAATTTTATTTAGTATTTCTTCTTTGGCCCAAGCATTTAACAGTGAGTGGGTTTTTAAAATTCCAAGTACAAAATTTGATAATTGATTTATAGCATTTTGACCAGAATGCAGTTCTTTAGAATCTCTGCACATTTTTATGGCCTAATTGTGCTCACTCTTTGTGAATGTCCCATGTAGAGTAGGAAAGATATGCTTTTTGTTATTGAGGTTAAGAGTTAGACATTTATAAGATCCATTTGTTTGTTACATTGCATAAATCTATATTCTTACTGATTTTCCCCCCAATATGATGTATTTGGAATTGAGCAAGTTGTGTTAGAGTTTTCTACTACTAGGGTTACTTTTTTTTTCTCCTTACATTTATTCTAATTTTTGCTTAATGAACATTGTTAAAGTGGCATTTGGTACTTAAATATTAATAACAATTACATATTTATAAATACTTTAGCATTATAAAGTATCTTTTGCTGTCATTTTTTAATGTTTTGGGGGCCCTTGGGCTGGGGCCACGGAGCCAGAAGCGGGGCCTGCACCCCCAGGGCGGAGCAGCCACCACGGCTGAGTGCCTGGCCCAGGTCATTGTGATCGGGGACAGGTGGTGGGCAGGGCCTTCACTGGGCTCTGCGGCAAGAATTTGCAGCCAACTGGACACGATTCTGCAGCTGCCTCTAACCTCTCTGGCCTGAGCCTCCATGAGGTACAGTAGATTCACAACATCTCCAAACTGAACCCCCAAAATCCAGAAGCTTCCCCCACCTCTGCAACCCAGAGACTGCACACCTCTCACCGTCTCCCCTCCTCTGCAGAACTACAAACACCTGTCTAAAGTGAATGATAAATCTGTAGGCGCCTCCTACGACCTGAAGTAGAGTGTGGTCAGAGCGAAGAAGGCCCTGAGGAGGAGCTCAGAACCCTGGCCTAGGAGGACAGAGAGAGAGCAGAGGCCCTCAAACACGACCACTTGGTATAGCTCAGTATTAGATGTCTTTTCCACAACAAAAAATACTTCTGGGTCTTAAGTCTTCCTTGTCAGATATCAAGATTAAGACCGCTGCCCTCCTTTAATTTGCATATGCCTGATATCTCTTTGTTCACCCTTTTATTTTTACCCATTTAAATCTTTTTGGTTTGTCTTATATATCACATTGGCTAATTCACTTCGTTATTCAATCTGAAAATCTCTTTGATTACATTTGTCAACACGATTGCTATATTTGAACTCATCTTACATATTGTTTTAGTATATATGTTTAAATATCTGTGTCTTCCTGTGGGGATTCTTTCCATGCGCGTGTAAACACACATGTTCCGGAATTTACGCGTTTTGAGCGCAGCTCCGCGTGATTCCCGTATGGGCAAGTGTGGATCATTTCTGTGGAATAGGAATCCTCTAATGGGAATTTGGCAAAAATGTATCTTAAGAAATTCTCTGACTTGCTGAGCCTCTTCCTCCCAAAGTCTGGAAGCTTAAATTAATAAATCACTGCCTCAATGTTCTATGGTCCTAAAAGTTAACAGCCCTAGCTAGCTTACCCTCAATTTACCTGTCTCCTGTTTAATGTATACCCTGGTCCTGTCTGCCACCGGACCTGAATTTACATCCTATTGCTCTGCTAATGAGTAAACCTATCCCTGTTCTGCTTAATCCCATGGATAATCAATCCAATGTAAATATGTCCTAAAGCCTCTAATAAAAACCCCGGCTAAGCGACCCACGAGGTCTTTTTCCAAGATGGAGGTGGAGGGAAAGACCCATGGCAGCCGGATTCTTATCTCCAAGCATGTCTCTGGGTAAGATTGTTTCACGCGATCGGGGCGGTCCCCCCCACGGATTTTGCGCTTCGAAATCCGAGACATCTTCCTAGCTGGTTTAGCTCAGTGGATTGAGCACTGGCCTGTGAACCAAAGGGTTGCTGGTTCAATTCCCAGTTAGAGCACATGCCTGTGTTGTGGGCCAGGTCCCCAGTGGGGGATATGCAAGAGGCAACAACACATTGAATTTCTCTCCCTCTCTTTCTCCTTCCCTTCTCCTCTCTCTAAAATTAAATAAATAAAATCTTTAAAAAAAACTTTGTGTCTTTATATATAGTCTCTATATGGTTTATTTTATCTGCTTTCTTTTTGGGAGACTATAAATTTTGCAATTTGGAAAGGCTTGCATTATTGTTCTAATGTTTACTTTATATTATTATCTTCATGCAATACTATTAACCCCCTCTTTTTGGACTATTGTCTATTGGTTTTCTACTATGAGCAATATTGAAGTTATTTAATATCATTTTCTCCATCCCTTTTCTCTCTCCCAGTGTTTTACTTCAGGTACTTTTTTTTTTTTTACTTCCAGTTAATGCCTACAAGGCAATTAGTATGTTTATTTTATACTCAGTATGTATATATTCCCCCCTAGACCCCTTATTTTTTTATAGTTGAACTGTATTTACACTATTGGGGAATCTAGCCATTACATACTACTCTACCTCCCTTATAACCATCAAAATTTAGTCTTAGTTCCACAGGTGAATGAATATATGTTTAATGTTCATCACCAATCCTTATGTCTGAGATCCTTTCAATCATTTTGGCTGTATAAGCCCATTCTATAGTAGATTCCTCAAAAAGGGCTGAAGGGAAATATAATTTCTGAGTTCTTACACATTTGTAAGTTTGTTTGTGGTGTTTGGAACTTAAAGGTAAGTTTGATTGAATGTAAAATCCGGGCTCATGTTTTCTTTCCTTCGCTATCTTAGCTTTATTATTTCATTGTTTACAGGCATAAAGAATTGCATCAAAAATCTAGTGTCAATATTATTTTCTTTCTTTCCTAATAAGTGACTTGCTCTTTTTACCTGGATGCTCAGCATTATTTGTTTTTGTTTTTGTTTTTAGTTTTGGCTATTCTAGGTTGATTTTTCTATGTTCATGATGTGTACACTCAATATTCAGTTTCATAAAAATTTTGAGTTATAGTTTTAGTAGTTGTCTATCCCATTATATTGGATTTCTACATTAGGGCTACACTGTACGTATGTTGAATTATTTTTGCTTGTCTTTGATATCTATCACTTTCTCCTGAATCCTCTTTATCTCTTGTATTTATTTATTTTAAAGATTTTCTTCCTTTGCAAATTTTGTCTTAAGCCATTATCTATGGAAATTTTTTACTCTTGTGTTCCTTCTAGTTTAGTCTTTAAGCTTCAAAAATAATTCTTTCTATTTCTAATTTGTACTGTTTTGTCCCTTTCTTTTCAAAACTTTTGTTT
This sequence comes from Micronycteris hirsuta, assembly GCA_004026765.1. Taxonomy (NCBI): domain Eukaryota; kingdom Metazoa; phylum Chordata; class Mammalia; order Chiroptera; family Phyllostomidae; genus Micronycteris; species Micronycteris hirsuta. The sequence goes on along the minus strand of PVJI01004700.1, from coordinate 47,578 downwards.
GTTATGTCATTTATTTTCTAACTTTGATTTATGCTTTTATTCCTTTTATTATTTCACCAATTTCTTTTAGATTGTTTTAAAATATAAAGTTAGTCATTATCTTCTTTTGGGCATACATTTCTTGCACATCTTTCTTGCTTATAAAGGGTTATCCTGCTCCACATTCTCTTCTTTCTTTATAGTAATTTTGCACAGGAGTCAACCTCAGTTCTTTTCTGTGGTTCATTTTCAAGAGTGATTAGTTTGTCTCTTGAGAGGAAAAGGTAGGTCAGGATAGCTTTTATCACTTTGCAACACTAAAGCTCCCTTTTCTGTTGTCTTTGGGAAATGTTCATAAATGTGGCCTCACTCTGAGAGAGATGTGGCTGCCTCTCCCCTCCCCTACTTTTATTTAGTCCTTCTCTTTCTTTTTGTTCTTTTCACCCCTGTCCTGCTCAATTTGGATTCTATTTCCAGTGTTTCTCCTCAGCACAGACTTTCCTTGACACAGAGTCTGAAGAAAGCATCTGATCCTAAGGACCAGTCTTGCAAAGAAGCGAAAATGGGAGCCAAGATGGTGGAGAACTGGGCCACACAGGCATCAGCTGGAAAGAGCCCTACGGTACATCTGGAAAGAGGAAGGACCACATCCCATGTCTGGGGACAGGAAGGGTGAGGAGGCCAGAGGCCCAGGGCAGACAGGACAGAATGCCCCTACATGTTTTGGGTGACTGGTGTCATCTGGTGGGCCTAGTCCCTGCCTCCTCCTCCCTCAGAACACAATTCTCCCTCTTTCTCTCCAGAGGCACGCTCTACACCTATTCAGATGTAATTCTGCTCAAAGAAGAGAAGGTGAATGAAGAAGATTTTCTGAACACAGGACATGCCACCAATGTGAATGCCCTTGAAGACAGTGGTGCGAGTTTTACCTATTTAAATGTGTATTGAAATCATACAGTGTGCCAAGCACTGCCTAGTTGCTAGAGATTCAACTTTTGATAAGATAATTTGGCTAGAAGGAGATAAAAAGCTTTTGCAGTTTTTGAAGCAATTATTTTTTTATTTTTAAAGTTTTTTTAACTATATTTTATTGATTATGCTGTTACAGTTGTCCCACTCTTCCCCCCCTTCTTGTCCCCCACCCCTTTACCCCCCTTTCCCCCCCTTTAGTTTTGTTCATAGGTCATAAACATAAGTCCTTCTTCTTCTGCACTTCCTATACTATTCTTAACCTCCCCCTGTCTGTTGTCTACCTACCATTTATGCTACTTGTTCGGTGCCCCATTCCCACCCTCTCCCCCTACCACTCCCCTGTTGATATTCCTCCATACCTCATATAACTCCCTTTAACATTTCATACAATAAAGGCTGGGTGGTGATGAACTTCTTGAACTTGACCTTATCTGCGAAGCACTTTCTCTGCCCTTCCATTCTAAATGAAATATTTGCTGAATAGAGTATTCTTGGACGTAGGTCCTTGCCTTTCATGACTTGGAATACTTCTCTCCAACCCCTTCTTGCCTGTAAGGTCTCTTTTGAGAAATCAGCTGACAGTCTTATGGGAATTCCTCTGTAGGTAACTGTCTCCTTTTCTCTTGCTGCTTCTAGGATCCTTTCCTTATTTTTGATCTTGGGTAATGTAATTATGATGTGTCTTGGTGTGTTCCTCTTTGGGTCCAACTTCTTTGGGACTCTCTGAGCTTCCTGGACTTCCCGAAAGTCTATTTCCTTCACCAGCTTCGGGAAATTCTCCATCATTATGTGTTCAAA